>ARYC01007626.1:0-18645 GCA_000711775.1 Oxytricha trifallax
GAAGGTACCAAAATTTCATTCTTAAAAGCTATACTTTGTGAGGAGAAGAAAGCTTTTAAAAATAAAGAGATTAAACTTATCGAAATTCCAAACTACCCTGAGATTTCAGTCACTAATCTTTATGAGGATGCCATGTTAGATGAGGAAGTGTTAGTTTACCTTCCTACCAAGAAGCAACTCTCTAATAAACTACCAGAGAGGAACTTTTTCTTTGGTGTTCTTGGTACAATAAAAGAAGCATTCAAAACCCCAAAACCCTTTCAGTAGTTTGATTGAGTTTTTGATTGATAAAAGTAGATTATTAGTGCATACTTTATTAGGGTTTTAATAGGGTTTATGTAGGGTTTAATGTTTAAATATTAGTAATTTAAGTGAGTATAACAAGCGAGTTTTTAAGATATCTCACACAAACATAAGCTTAGTGTCATGTGGCAGTTGTCTGAATTTTATCTTTCTAAGATGATTTTTAATTGTTTCTATTGTTTGTTAATTCTCTTAGCTTGGCTTGATAATAGTTGAGTATGCAAGTTCTCTGATACCTCCATTTATTTTATTTTTATCGAGATATTGTTTGATTCTCGTCTTAGAATCTCTCTCACCTCTGCAGCTAAAGTAGTCGTTTCTTGGCATGTCGCTTTCTATTATTATTACTGCTAGAGCCCAGATATCCCATTAAGTGTCTCCATCTCTCCAATCCTCTCTCTCTTGGAAATATCCATGAGCGCCGTATACATTTCCTTATGCAGAAGCTTGCACTCTCTGAGCTCTGTTGAAGTCTATAATATAAACTCTAAGAGGCTGAAAGTTCAACATGATATTCTCTGGCTTTAAGTCTCTATGAACATAACCTAGCTTGTGAAGCTCTTCAATCCCCTCAACTATCTGCCTATACTATCTAGCTAATTTATCTCTGACATCTATTTTCAGATAAGAATTCTCTGTAAGTCATTTCTAATAAAGGAAGCCTGAAGGCTAAATAATCATTACCAAGTAAAATATCATCAAGCTAGATGATATGCCTGTACTCATTTAACTTTGCCTTTTAAAGAGCATAATACTCATTTGCAAATTCCATTTGGAACTTGTCATCAGCAAGGAAGTAATTGAATGGATATATCATTTAAGCATATTAGTCATCAGTAATGACTCTCTTCTCTATTTTATCTTCAAGAGTGAGGTAGCTTTCTAGGCAAGAATCTAAGTCAATAATTTTTAATATAGGAATCTTCATGCCTCTATTTTAACCATGATTTTATTTATCTCAGAGACTGGAAAGTTCTTGACTGCTTTCATCATTTTGACTTACTTCTACACTTCAACTCTAAGAGACTCCACTGGGTTTCTTGATCTTCTTTTTTCCTCTTCTTTTTTAGAGGAATCTATTCCCTGTAGGTTCATGAATAAAGACAAAACTTTGATTATGCTTTTTCCTTGAGTTCACTTTGAGGTCTCTAGTATGAGAATATGGCTTCTCACAGAACTCACAGACGTACTTCCCATCTTTCTTTGAATGCTTTAGATATAACCTTGGCATATCGTTGTGTATATCTCTCAAGTGTCTCTTATAAGTTGACTTGTAAGGGAAAACTTTATTGCAATCTTTGCATTAATAGTCAACTTTGGCTGTGATTTATTAATGCTCTATGGCGGGTTGTTTAACCTCCTCCTCAATTTACACAGCTTCTTTGATAACCTCCTACTTAACTTATATTTAAATCTCAAAGCTAGAATGATTAAAGTTGTCATAAGTAAGCTCCCACTGAGTACAAGCGTCTCTGGTCGCTACTTTTCTTGGTTGCTGGAATGATAACTTTTATTGACATGATCCAAGTAATGCCGCTCTTCTCAAAAGGTTAGCGCTCATTTTAGTTTTCTGATAAATTTTATTATAATAATGATTAAATCTACCTAGATAAACTTATATAGTAGAGTATAAGACACTTTAGTAGATTCTCGGCTGAGAGTTAAGAAAATTAAATAACCATAGAAGACTGTAAGTTGACATATTTTATGAGAATTTTATACGTTTTAGTAAATTAAAATACTCCTAATGAAGTTTTGTTTCTCTAGGAGGTCCTCCAAATCAAGTTTGAACTTAATTTGGAGATAAAGTTATTAAACATTTATAAATTTAATATGCTCCTAATTAAGTTTTAACCTTAAAATCTAACTCCTAATAAAGTTTGAACTTAGTTTGGAGGACCTCCTAAAATAATTAAACATTATTAGGAGCAATTTAATGGAGATAGTTTGATAAAAATGGAAATCAATCTGTGAAACTTGGAGCAATGTTTTCAATGCTTCTCCGCATATCTTTTCAAGGTTGACCTCTAGTAGGTCCTCCCTATTTAGTAGTAAGATTTTAATAAACTTCAAATGGATATCCATAATTTTAAATTTCATTAACATTTCTAGAAAGAGGAAGCAAGATGGAGTCTATGAATGATGCAATGAAGAGAAGAATTTAATCTCAAGATTTAATAGGGAAATTTCGAAGTAAGGAAGACCTTTATAGATATTTGGTATATCAAGGTAAGTGCTTAAGTATGATTAATATATCAATAATAGTTGGATTGTTCTTGCCGACTTAGGAGGGAACTAAAATCTCATTCTTAAAAGCCTTACTGAGTGAAGAGAAAAAAGCTTTTAAGTCTAATGAAATTAGGATGATAGAGATACCTAACTACCCTGAAATATCAGTTACTAACCTATATGACGATGCTATGAGTGATCCGGTCATAGCTCTCTACCTTCCATCAAAGCTACAGCTCTCTAATAAGTTGCCAGAGAAACTTCTTCTTTGGTGTTCTTGCAACTCTGAAACCTGAGTACTTAAATGAAGTTATTTAAGAAGCTCACAAGAAACGATACAGCATCTCTCCTGAAGAAAAAGAGAAGCAAGGTATTAAAATAAGTGATTCCTGGCGGTAGGAACTTTAAAAAGCATCCTTTCATCTCAAGTAAGCTTAGCCTTCTAACTTTATAGAAAAACCTGGTACTGCTATATACTTGATGAAAAGCGCAGCAAATTAAACAGAGAGAGAAAGTCTCAAGTAAAACATGAATTGAGTAAGAGACTCTTCAAAGATTTATAAAAACCAGAAGAGATGAACATAGATGCAGGAGCTAGAACTAAGAGAAGAAACATAGGCCAAGCAAGCCCTAAGAAGAAGAAAAGAAAGAGAAGCCAAATCCCTTCACGGGCAAATTTAATATGTGAACTTATTCATTCATTTAAATCTAAAACTTATTTATATACACAAAATCTCCCTTCTCTTGCGCATACTTTAGCTTTCTCATCGCTGACTCTCTTAGCAGCACTCTTAATAAAATCGACTGTATCTACTTTAAATCATGCATCAGATGGTAGAGCAGCAATTTCTTATAATGACCTTTCAATAACCCCCAATACAATTCAATTCCATTGAACTAAGGCCTGTAAGGAACATTAAATACAGGTGTTATATTTAGCCTTTCATATTCCTTCCTTGAGTCTTTAGTTTTATGAACTGACAAGTTATCAACGAATAGAATAATCTCTTAGTCAGCGTACTTATCTCTCAGTTATTGCAAGAATTTAATATATTATTCAGTCTTTATAGAACGAGGGTGAATAACATAAGTCTCGAGGCCACTATCTTCACTTATTCCACCAAGTATTGCATGAGTTTAAACCTTAACCTTTTAATCATATACTTCAATGTTGCTGTACCTCTTATACCAAGACCTTGATATGAAGGTATTAAAGGTGAATACTGCCTCATCAGCGTGTATGAACTTTATATTATGCTCTTAAGCCCTTTGCATTTAATCGAATATATAATTTAAATTATCCTTATAAAATGGAACATTAAAGTCAATCACTCTCTTAATGCGATTGACTGTCTTGTAAGATATTCCATTCTTTTTATATATGTTCGCTATAGATTAAGCAGAGATGTGAAGCTCAGGAAATTGGCGATGAAACATCACAGCCCTCTAGGCTAGAGAGAAATGAGCCCAGTATTTAAGAGTCTTATCATATAATAAGATATTCAATATGATGCTGCTAAAATTTTAAGGGTCTCTTAGGCTTAGAATTAAGATGCTATCTCTTTAAATTCAATGCTAATAGACAGTGAGACCTCACAGTTGCAGGAGATTTATGGAGCAGTCTTGCTATAGATGTGTAATTTAGGATAGTTTTGAGTTGATCACTATAATCATCGCATCCATAACGCAACTTAAACAATAAATCTATATACTCACTGTCATAAACAGACCCCAAACCTCGCATATACTCACTTAAAATACTAATATTTAAACATTAAACCCCTACATAAACCCTATTAAAACCCTAATAAAGTATGCACTAATAGTCTACTTTTATCAATCAAAAACTCAATCAAACTACTGAAAGGGTTTTGGGGTTTTGAGTGTATTAAGTTTTTCTTGTATTAAGTTTTTCTGGCTTGTGAAAGGAATAGCATGAACAATAGGCGTCTCGTTTTAATGCACTATCCGTAGAGTATATTATTGTTAGGGTTTAGAGACATTCTCTAAAAATATACCCCTAAAGGTAATTATTAATTAATTAATTCATATTATTTTCCAAAATAGAATATATTCCTACAATATAACATTTTTCATAATATTCTAGAGAGATATTTAAAATGAACTTACAAAAAAAATAGGGCAAGACATTTTAATTACTTGGAAATTTCGATTATTGGCAATGAGTTTATAAATCAACATTATGATTAAATATATTAATTTATAATAATTTTTTATTATATTTTATTGTATAATATTAATTTAATTTATTATAACTTATTGAGTTTTTGTTTGACTATCCTAGGTACAATAATCATTACTCAATAAAATAATAAAATAAGCTTATACTAATAGGGACATGAAAGAGTAAAAAAAATCGAAATCTTTAATAATCAATATAATAGTAAGGTCATTAAAATATCGCAAAATCTAAATAGTAAATATTATGGTCTAAATTGTCAACATTAATAATAAAAAACTAAAACAAAAGAGAAAGCATCGAAAGATATTAATAAGATTATTGTATAAGGGTGATAATAAATTATCTTTATTAAATCCTGATCAACTCTATTTACGGGATTATATTACAAATGTATTATTCAAATTAGTTTTGATAGAATAGCAAAATTATTTATTGTAAATAATTATTTCATTCAGTTTAAATTAATTCATACTTATAGTAATCTTATTACAAATATACATCTAGACTATATAATTTAATATAAAAACTTGCTATTTTATTAAAGAGGATATTCAAGTTATTTGTTAGTAAGTTCCTCAATTTTATATGATTAAATTGATAATATTTATTATGATTAAATACTCATCTAATCAATAGAATATACATTTACCTAAAATAAAAGAGGGAATGTTTGGTTCTAATGGATCATGTTGATGCTAAGGAAAGAGTTTACTCTTTAAAAATAATTTAATTATAATATACTAAGTAGATCAAATCCTTAAATTTAAATTAATTAAATTAATTAAAATATAATTTGAAGAAAATGATTCCTATATTGACTAAAATCTATGGAGGGAGGATTCAAATTCAATTATCAATATGATTTGATTGTTATTACACTTTCTGTAGATATTAAATTAAAAGAATGTAATATCAAAATTTGATATTTAATTCATATAATTGTAATAGGGAATACTTGAAATTGAACAATAATGAAAACATTATTTTAAAAATCAAGATAGAAGGAATTATTGAATTTGTATTATCTAAATGTAAAAATTAAAAAATTATTAGATTATTAATGGTTAATCTTTAAAGGGGGGGGGGTCTAAGTCGGTGCAAAAATTTTTTCAAAATCCTAAGTCGGTGCAAAATTTTTTTTCTCAAAAACATCAAAATCCCTAAGTCGGTGCATGATCAATTTTTGACATTATTGATATATTTTATCATCCTGCCCCACATAAAAAGTATCATTATTAACTAAAATTTATGTCTCAGCTTCTGAATCGAACTCCTTCATTGAATTTTGATCATAGGACACTTAAAATATTATTACAAAAATATTTTTTCTCTGTGAAAGATATTTGTTTAAGTAGAATAAAAAACATTATTTCATATTTTAATATCTAATGAGTCAGTAAGCAACAAAATTGGGGATAAAAAACATCATAATTATTCACTAAATTTAATGATGTCTGGAATTAAAAAATTTGTACATATTGATTAGTGTATTTAAAAAAGAACAATTAATTGAGTCAATAGTTTTTATAATATGGCCAAACATCATTAAATTTAGTGAATAATTATGATGTTCTTAATCCCCAATTTTGTTGCTTACTGACTAATTAGATATTATAATATGAAATAATGTTTTTTATTCTACTTAAACAAATATCTGTCACAGAGAAAAAATATTTTTGTAATAATATTTTAAGTGTCCTATGATCAAAATTTAATGAAGGAGTTCGATTCAGAAGCTGAGACATAAATTTTAGTTAATAATGATACTTTTTATGTGGGGCAGGATGATAAAATATATCAATAATGTCAAAAATTGATCATGCACCGACTTAGGGATTTTGATGTTTTTGAGAAAAAAAATTTTGCACCGACTTAGGATTTTGAAAAAATTTTTGCACCGACTTAGACCCCCCCCCCCTTTAAAGGAATAATTGAATAAGCCATCTTTAAATGAGAAATAATATTGCATATTAAATGGGAATAATTAAAAGCTTTGAATTCTTTTGGAGCTTATACCCAGTAAGAATTGATATTTGACTTATCAAATTATAAGAAATAAATATAAACTACAAAAATTCATGGATTTATAATCTCTTGATTTCAATTTTATGATTATCTAACTTAATTAAATTCAGTGGATTTGATGCGAAGATAAATGAAAAGTATTTTAATTAATTATGTATTGGGGTATATATCTCAGCTTAATTAAAACTCAAAATATAATATAATAATAAAACAGTTTTATTTTTTAATTTGATATATTGGATAATTTAATTAAATGATTAATGACTCTAATGAATCATTAATAAATATTTTGAATTCTTTTGCATTCTCTTAAAATAACTTGCAAATATTTGAAATTAATTGAATTATTTGAAATTAAAATAATATCACTATCATAATACTAGTTCATATAATATATAATGGTAATAATGGCTTTATTATTTTTCTTAATCACTATAAAAAAAAGATTAAAAAACAACATTTTATTTTGTTAAAGTATATTCTTGGTAATTACTTCTTTTATAATTAATAAAATCTTATTTTTCTTCTTTCAGTCTTCCCTGCTATTAAAATTACATTCCTTCTAATGAATGAAATTCAGAATTAAGTCTGTCTTTTAATAAATAGGAAATTTTGATTTAAGATTATAAAAAAATGAATTATTTTTCTAATTGTATTGCTATTTTTTTGTGTTTAAAAAAGTCATTTATATATATTAATTATGAGATTAAAATGATTTATTTATAAATTTTTGCGATAAAATTCCACTAAAGAAATTATTTTATTTTTTAATTTAAATCAATTTCTCAACTAATTTTACATTTATAAACTAAATAATTTATCTTAAAAACTTTATAAAATATAATTTACCTTTTTTCTTTTTAAAATTCTTTTTAACAATATGAAAATAATTAAAATCATTTAAACAATAATTTTTTTCCTTTGAATATTTTATCTTATAAATCTATGTATAAATTAAACATAAGTTTAACTTGATCGTTATAATTTACACATAAGGGTAATTAAAATGTAATATAAATCGGGGAAGAATAAGGATGAACCATTATAAATAAATGTGAAATATCATTTTATTATTTTAAAAAATAGAGGAATGTTTAAAGAAGTTAAATTTAGTTGATTACTTCGAAAGGAGATAGTTAATTTGATAATTTACAAAAAAATACACTCAATTCACCATAAATTGTTAAATTATCATTAATTTATTTAATCAAATATAATAAGGGAGATCTAAGAATGTGTTTAATAACCTAATAATAAAATAAAGATCATATTTATTTCAAATAAAATGAGATAATTATCAGCAGCAATAAACAATAATTTAAATTAAATAAAAAAGGTATACGTATCTATGTGATATGAGAATTATCACGATAAATCTAATTCATTATAATAATAACAGTGGACAAATCTAAGTAAACATATAATATAACTATTAATGGCATATTCAAATTTCAATCAAAAAATATCAATTTATTAGCTTCGATTATTATTGGATAGTAAATTTAATTGTTAATGAATTTTATATTAAATTTAAATCAATACTAAAATATTTGATTGTCTTTATTTATTTTACTTATATTCTTTTTAATAAACCTCATTTATAATACTTACTTAATAGCAAGGGGAGATTTAAGGTAGAAAATTTTTCTAGTAACAAATTAAAACATTATTCGAAAATTTTCATTTTAATTTTAATCATGAAAGTAATGAAATAAGTTTAATAATATTGTTTTATTTAATTAATTATTGAATCTATTTTTTCCTTAAATTCTAGCATCATACTTATTATCTTTATATATTTATTTTAAGTAAGTTATATTTTATAGTTAAGTTTGATCCATTGAAATACGTGGAGATAGTCCTACCAGTGAAATACCCCAAATCCTACATGCAGAAACTGTCTTCCACTGATCAATCAGATGACAAACCCTACGACGACTTGATAGTCCTAGACCAAAACCTGACTCTCGTGATCATTCAGAAATTGCTGCTCCCCTACACTGGAATGAGCGCCATGAGCGGTAGCTAATCTCAACAGAACACTGGTGGCTCGACTACACTACAATCTCAATCCAGTTTCAATCAATCTCAATCGCAATATTCCAATTAGCAAATGAACTTGATGTATAGGAAAAAGCCCATTGATTACTCTAAAACCATAGGCACTAGTCACAGGAAGGGCAGTTCTTCAAAGAAAGAGTAAAAAAGTGAACAACCATAAGTGGCTTAAAACGAGGACCAGATTGAGACATTCAGGAATTTAAGTTCAAATTACACACCAGATAAGCAAGTCAATCAGATTAACAACAATAGAAATGGTAATAGTAATAGCAATAGCAACGGGGGAAGTGGCTAGAAATAATAATGATCAACAACAGATTCATAGGAGATTTATGTGGTTTAAGAGAGATCTTTAAGGTATGTATAAATATGAACAAGAAAAATAACTGGAAAGAGAAAAATGAATTCTTCATGTGATTGATTGAAATACACAAGAGTTTGATCATTATTTTAGAGGATAATTTACACATAAAACTTTTTACATTAATTCATTGTTTGAAACCTTATATGAATAAGACTATGATTTTACATAAATTAAGGGATATAGTTAAGTATTGTGTTTGAGATAATTAAGGATAGATAAATCAGAGTACCATGTTTCTTTGATACTAAGTTGTTACCACTAAAAGTGTTTTCTAGGCTGCTGTTCATCTTCTGTAGTAGATACCACCATTGGTTTGTGACCAGATAGTTGTGAGCATTTCTAAAAATATAATTATAGAATTATTTACTTGCTTCGTAAAAAATGTAAGTTCTATAAAGAATTTTGAAATAATTCTATTAAGACTTTCCTTGTAGGACTTTAAAATTTTAGCTACATTGAACTTAATGAATTGGAAATTTTATGTCATTAATCAGTGTATGATAAACTTGCAAAATCAATTTAATAATAATTTGAGCATGTCCATCCAGTCGTTGGCAGTAGTGGGGAAGTCTTGCAAGATGATGCCGTTGACGATTGCGAATGGAGTTCCACTGACGTGATGATGTGCGTTGTACTTGTACATGTATCTGGTTCTCATCTCGGAGTTGTGTTTGTCGGTGTCTCTGCTATACAAAGCCAAAAGGTCCTATTGATTCAAGTGGAATTTATTCATTTCAAATGACTCTTGTTAAGCAATCAAATTCATTGATGTTAAAAAAGTATGATTAGAATTGGTCAGCAACTTTCTTGGTCCATTATTTGATCAAGTCGTCTTGACTGGTATCCTTGGCAGTAAGGATAAAATCTTGGTTTTGGAAGCAGAAATCCATGTAATCGTAGAAGATGCAGCTCTTAGAGTCAGCTAAGCATTGATCGAGAAGTGATGGAACGATCTGTAAAAAAATTCTTTTAAATATGTTTATAAACGATAGTGTGTGGGATCCAGACTTCGTGGTGATATGGTAGTGGCAAGAAAGAGTAAGAAAGTTGAATTCTATCACGAACTTTAAGACTGCCTGGGGTATTGTCGAATGGCATGTCCAAGAATTGTTAGAGAGGTGGGTTACCTGAGGCTGAGTCAGGGCACATGAGATCGTAGACAATTTCGATCTCAATACCGGTGTCCCAGTGACCAGTATACCAAACGGGTTTACGGGCAGGTACAGGGGGATCGTTTCCGAAGTCAGCAACGACGCAGCCGACTGCAAGAGTCATCAAAGCGAGAGTTCTCATTAAAAAAGGATTTAGATATATAATTATTATAATAATACTCAGTCACACTTATATTTATTATTGTACTTTGGATTCTCATTCAAAATTATCCTAAATGAGGGGAGATTCATTTTTCTAGAGAGGGTGCTTTTGAATATATTCTAAGAATTTTAAAAGAGTAGAATTGGCATTTTAATGTGAAGTCGCTTTTTAATGAGTTCATTCATCATCATCCTTTTTCTTCTTTTTATCTTTCTTTACTTTCTCATCTCCACTCCCATGCTTATCACCGTCTTCATCTTTGTCCTTCTTTTTCTTCTTATCTTTCTTTTTCTTGTCATTATGTTATTTATAATATATTATTACTATTATTATTATAATTGTCATCTTCATCACCGCTCTTTCTCTCTTCATCATCATCATCCTTCTCTTTCTTCTTCTTTTTCTTTTTTTCCTTATCTTCATCATCATCCTTATCTTTGCTCTTCTTGTCTTTATCTTTCTTATCTTTATCCTTCTTATCCTTCTTGTCTTTATCCTTGGTACTATCTTTGATTTTATCCTTTTTATCCTTGTCATCATCTTTATCTTTCTTGTCTTTGCCCTTGTCTTTCTTCTTCTTCTTGTCCTCATCATCCCCACTATCAACTGCGTGTTTCTCCTCTTCATCATCCTTCTTCTTCTTTTTCTTCTTGTCCTTCTCATCGTCACTGCCCTCATCCTTCTTCTTTTTCTTATCCTTCTTGTCCTTGTCTTTCTTATCTTTCTTCTTCTTGTCCTTCTTTTTCTTGTCTTTGTCCTCCTTGTCACTGCCGCCATCGTCCTTCTTTTTCTTCTTCTTTTTTTCGTCCTTTGGATCCTTAATCTTCAATTCCTCGCCTTCTTCGTCTAAGCCAACTGCATAAAGAATCCTATATTTAAAACCTTAATTTAAATAAAATTTAAATCTTTTTCTTTATATAAATTAAGAGTATATTAATAGATTTCTATAATAAATAATGGAAATATTAAAAATTAGCCTTTTGAATTGGGCAGGTATAATTAATTATATAATAATAATTAGTTTATTAAGGGGTTTTTATTAATAATTTTAGGATTGTTTCTAGTTTAAAATTCAATAATATCAGTCTAATAAGTCAAAGCAAATTTTAAATCAATATTTAGACATGAATAAGATTAGATAAAGATTATTTTATGTCATATATAAGCATTTCCAGTTCTAGAATATGTTTTATTTCTCGTTATTTCGTTTACAGTTTCAACTATCTCTCAATAGTGATCTCATTTTGTAAACAATTTTATTTATATAAACCACTCATTTCTGGTTTAAAAAGTGAAATAAAACTGTTTATTACACTAACTTACTTTTTAGCAAAGTTTGTAACAGGGTTTTTGGGTCTAAGTTCCAGGGTTTTCTCCAGTTCAGCGTAGATAATGCTCAGGAAATCCTCGTATTCCTTGTGTTTTTGCTCTTCTTTCATTTTTAATTATAATGATTATATTTTATGAAATTATATTACTAACTTTAATTTATCAACAAATCGAAACAGAAATTATATATTTATAAATTCCTAATTAATATTCAATACAAATATTAAAAAGATGATTTATATAGTGATATTGCAGATATTTTACTCAGATAGAGAGATAAAACAACAAATATTTCATAGAATTCCAAATTATATAAAGGATTGTTCGTCAGTATTTTAATAATAATTTAAGACAATAAATTCTAAGAATGAGCATTCAAATCCAAACTGAATTCAATATCCACAGCGAACCTTTTTACCCCAAGAGTCTAATAATTAATGTTTATAATAAATATTTTTACTTATTTTTTTTATAATAACTGTGATATAATATATAATAATTTGATAAAATCTAAGTTACAATGAGCTGCCAGTGGACTAAAACTTATAAGGGATGTTGGTAGTTGACGCACTATCGGATTGCAGCTGCTGCAAGGGGGTGGTGAACAACTGCAATGGAGATTTCTGTGAGAATTTGGGCATCTGCTTCTGCTACTTAAATCATCAGCAGTAAAAACTATATAAGGAAGAGCAGTAAGATAAACAGTCATCCACTGATGATGGCAGTGATATCTAAAATATCATATTTATATAAGAAATTATTATCAATATTAATTATAAAAATATATATTAATATAAGATATCGAATCATAGAGCGAAGACGAGTCTTCAGAAAGAGAAGATTGAAGAGCATAAAAGTTCATTTGAAAAAATTTGGAATAAAAACACCCTAACTTATAAAAAAAACAAAAAAATAACTTGTAACCATATTTATAACAACAAAAATTTTCATTAACACATTAAGTTAAATTCAAAGTTTCCAGATAATAATTCTTAAATTCATTTTAACTGTTAAATTACGATTAATTTATACATATGACACTCTTGTGAGTTGTCTTAGCTTAACAAATTGGTAATTATATAAAAATAGGGGGGTATATGTAAGTTATTTTAGAAATTTATTCAATAATAACAGATATTCTTCTATCTTACACCCCTAATAAAATTTAATTAAAAAGTACAAGAGAAAAAATGGTTGAAACTATGTCTCACTAACAAGACTACGGTCAAGAGGATGAAATCTGCAGAGTTTTCGACAGACTGGGAGTGTGCCTGGAACCAGACATGTGCCCATTCGCCCACCCCCAACTCTACAACGTCCAAGCCACAGCTTTCGTACCAACTTGGAAGAAGACTGGAGGACTCGTGACTCAACAGGAAGCTATGGATCAACTAGATCAGGATTCACAAAACTTCACTGCTCAATACGGCAGCACTAAAGTCAATGGAGTTTATGGAAGCAGTGGCAGTGCAGGCAACGTCAAGATGGAGGGCTATGAAGTTATTGAAGGCGTCATGATAGTGGAGTCGTAGAAAGGGTGTGAGTGCTGCAAGGGCATGGTTAACAACTGCTTGGGTGCCGCATGCGCTAATCTGGGTGTATGCTACTGCTATGTTCATAATTTCCATCAGCAATGAGCAAGCTATTCACAAAAGGATTAATGTATAATCCTAAAATGTCAACCTTGCCATAATAAATTGTTGATTTATTAATTTTTAAGAAAATAAAAACTTGAAGAGTTTTGTTTTTTATATTCTATGCTGAAGTAATGAAAATTGAGAAACAAGTATAATGAAGTTTAGAAGAAAGATTCTATAAGTGATTGAAGCATGTGATTACATTTATATATAAACAAGAAAATATTTTAATTTATGCTGCTTTCATAAAAACCAAACCTGAACAACAAATCTTTAACTCTCTGTTCTTCAATCTTTATTTACATTTGAGTATTCATGACTTCAAAAGTAAATTATACCTTATATAGTGGGCTATTTTATTAGTAAGAATTTTATATATAAATTTTTAAAGAAGAAACTGCTTGAAATCTTATTAAATGTTTTAGTTCAGTAAATAAATAGTAATATATTCAGAATAAATTAAAAATGAAAACTACTTTCCAGAGAAAACTTTCAGTAGAATTTCTTGTAAGAACACAATTTTTATTTTTTATCATACTATATACAAACAAAATTATACTTATATAAGCATGTTCAAACAATGCTTCTCAATTATCATAAGAAACATATAGAAAATATCATAAAATTATTAATGAGAAAATTATATAATTTAATTTGTAGGATAATTTGGATTTGGTTAAAGTAAAGACAAGTAGAGCTAAGAAAACTCTGCGTAGCATGATATCTTTTATGAATGAAAGAGTCAATATTGAATAGAAATATGCACAGTCACTTCATAATCTCGCTAAGACTGGTAAGAATAAGTAATTTATAAATAAATATTAATAATATTTGACGGAAATTTCCTTCCTTTAATTTTTATTCCTGGGACAATTTTAAATAATTTAAATAGGTGGAGTGTCAATTTCACACAGCATAATAGAGTACAAAAATTATGAAGAACAGTAAGTTAAAAATTTTATATAAATTAACTCATCGTTATAGAACTATGAGAGACGCAGTGAACTCCTTGATAAATTTTACGATTCAAGAATCAGAACTTCATAAAGAATTCGCTTTGCAAACCCGTACAAACATAGTGTAAGTCTTGGATGAAACCCGAAAGAATCTGTCAAGTAATAAGAAAAATTGGCTTGCAAAACTCGATTAACTCAAGAAACAAATCAGAGAATCGAATGAAATGTACAAACGAGAGTATTTGAAGCACCAGTAGTAAAGTCTAATAGTGGAGGATTTCAAGAAAAAACGCAATGAGTAGTATTTGAAGTATGGGCTAAGTTTGGACGAGTAGTTGTAGTTCGACAATATGCCTAAGCCTATTCAATAAGCTGAGTAAAAGTATCAAGAAGCAATAACCAAATTTAATGAGATTAAAAAAGCAACTCAAGCTTAGCAAGAATATACAGAGAGATGCGTTAGTGATTTTAACAAAGGTTCATCAGACATTCTTGAGTAAATTGAAAAGCAGGAGTTTTAAAGACTGGACGTGCTTAAGCAAAATTTGAATAGCTTCTCTGTTTAAATAGTGAGTCTTGTATAATAACACGAAAGTTTGCACAAACTAATTGAGCAGGAATTTGCTAATGTAGATCCTATGAAAGATTTGCAGTTATTTATTCAGAAGAATTCCACTTTTGCTGAAAATGAGAGACTCAGGAATTTGTACAAAGAAATGGGCTTGTATTAACCAATTTCTGAAGACATCTCCAGTCATAAGGATGATAAAAATAGACATTTATGGGGTAGTGGCTTATTGGTTGAAAAAACTTCTAGGGCTATGGCTTAATAACTCAAGCAAATGGAAGAAGATAGAAAGAGAAAAGCGTTGGAAGAAGAAAACCACAAGAAAGAATAGTAATTCATAATTATCATATTTTTACTATTCTGAATAGCAAAGACTGAAGAAATGTTAATCAATAGTTAACTCTTTGAAAGACACCAGAGAGTTACTCTATAAAATTGGAAATTAAGTAATCAACTATTAAAACATCGATTGCCTCTATTAAGCCAGACCTGGCGCTTCACAAGAATTTAAGATTGGTTCAAAGTCAACTATTGACCAATTAGTTTACCTCTTAATGATGGTTTACAAGCCAATCTCCACTAATAACCTCCAAAAAACCTTCGAAATCACTGATGAAATGACCTTATATCTCGATCAGCTAATAAGAACACTAAGCTAAAATAAGTCACCCGATCTTTTCCAAATACTTCATAGAATCTTTGAGCATTACAAATAGTAAGAAACTGCTTCTGGGAATAAATTCTTTGAGCATCAAATGTCACCGAAAGAGAAGGAATTCTATAAGAGTGTTCTTGGGTTCGCATGGACCTGGATTAGACTTATTGTTATGAGGAATGCTGCTTATAACAGTGAGTAGTATGAAAAGGATCTAAACTCGTTTATTGATTAGGTAGAACTCGAGCATCATCAGTCTGCTCAATTTTAAATTTGTTAAATAAGAGAGATATATAAATTTAATGATTAATATTTTTTATGGGAAAAATTAGAATTATTGGGGGGCTCTAAGTCGATACCACTCAATTTTTGAAATCCTAACTCGGTACCATATGAAAATTTTTTTTTTACCCCAAAATCCTAAGTCGGTACCACATATAAAAAATTTTTTCACATTAAAAAAATAAATATTTATTTTAAAGTTAACTTAATTTTTATTTTTATAACATTTTTATTAATTATATAAAGAATTTTAATGTAAAGAAAAAAAAGACATTAAGATATTGTAAATACCACTGATCGAATTATTGATGTTTTACAGGATATCAAAATTGTTATTGAAGCACTTTAAGATATTGGGATTCTTGAGACATGTGAAATGAAGTGTATGTATACTGAATATGAAACTAAGATCAAGAAATGACACACCTTTCCATAAGGAATTCAAATTTAATATGTTATTCAATAATAGCAATAATTATATTAATAAAATGATGATGTAGAAAATGATAATGAAAATGATGAAGTTTATGATGAACAATTTGAAGAAGAAAACAAATAAGGTCAAGATGTTGAAATGTAAGATGAAGATGAAAACAACAATGAAAATACAAGACCAAGAGATTTTAGAGGTACAAACTAAATTGAAAATTTATGGTTTTAACTTAAAAGATTTATTAAAAATATTTATAGCACAATAAGCGATGAAAATTTGCATGACTTTTTAATGTAGGCTCTTTCGAGAAGACATGTCAAAATGAAGAAAAAAAATAGATGAATACTTAGCTGAGATTTTAAATATATTATTGATTACTTAAAATTTTATTGAATGTGAAAAAAAAAATTTTTTATATGTGGTACCGACTTAGGATTTTGGGGTAAAAAAAGATTTTCATATGGTACCGACTTAGGATTTCAAAAATTGAGTGGTACCGACTTAGATCCCCCCCGAATTATTTATGAATCAATGTTTTTATTGCTTCTTTGTTAGAATCTAAAAAAAATTCTATAATAAATACTATTGTAATAATAAAAATTTAACAAGATATTCATTATCAATAAAAAAATGAAATAAAAAATTATATTATAATAAATCAACTAAACTATATACCAAATTATATTACTTCATTAATTTAATTTTTATTTTTCTAATAAATCTATATTTTTACCCTTGAATGCACCCTAGAAGCAATAGAATTCACCTTTAACGCAATGAAATACGTGCAGAAGTTATCGAAGAAAGAATCCCTGACTCTCTGCTTCCCTCTAAATTTCCTCCTCCACCAGACTATAATCCCTCTCTACTTGGACGAATCCAACAAGAACAAGAACTCCCTCCTCTCCCTCTCATTCTAAGATCACTTCCTCAATCTTCAGGCATTCAAAACCCCAAAACCCCTTAGTGAGGTTTATAAGTGCTTTGATTTGTAGGGTATAGTTGGGGTCTTATTGGGGTTGTAGAGAAAACGCAGGTTTTATGTGAATTTAATGTATATTTAAAGAGTATTAGTGTATTTAATTCAAACAAATTTTATCTGCTTGTCTTTGTGATACCTCTTGAATTTTGCAGTCTGTAGTTGTTCTAGTATATCATCTAATGATTATCGTGGATATGCTGGAGCTTTTACGATGACCATATCATATCTTCTTAATTTCATTACATATTTCATCTTGCTTTATATGTTTAGCAGCCAAACTTATTGATTATTTCTCATGTTTTGTTCCAAAGTATGACATACTTTCCATATCGCACTCTAAGATAATTGCAGCTACCGCCCACACATCTCATTATACAGAGCCATTTGTCCAATTCTCTCTAATAGGGAAGTATCCTGGAGTGCCTAAAACCTTAGCTAAAGTCACTATCTCTTGTTTTATTGCTCTGTTGAAATCTATGACTACTACTTCTAAAGGGCAGAGATTTAGCATTACATTTTCTGGCTTCAAATCTCTATGAATATAGCCTAGATCATGGAGCTCCTTTACGCCATTAGTCATATCTGTGAGTATCTCATTCAAATCATCAGGATATCTATTATGGTAGAGATACTCTCTTAAAGTCATTTCAAACTTCTTGAGTCTCAAAGCTATAAAACCATGACCAAGTATAACTCCGTCGAGTTAAGCTAAGTTCTTGCATTATCTTTTCTAAGCCTCTCTCAGTACTATGTATTCATTTGCAAACTCATTTTAATATTGCTCGTTCCTAATGAGATACTTGAATGGATAAACTTTGTAAGCGAATTCATCAACAACTATAAGTTTAACCTTGTTAGGTACGTCAATATTAAAATAGTTTTCAATACAGCTGCTTATTTCGACTGCATTTAATGCAGGTATATACATTGCCCTCTCTTATAAGCATGCTATATACATACCATTTGCTGGTTGGTTCATTGACTCAAACCGCTTCTATCGCTTAAGTCTCTCCTACTGTTCCTATTGTGACTCAAGAGAGTTATTTTTTCTTTTAGCAGGTTCAAGCTTTTAAGTTTCCTCATCTTTAATCAGGAATTCGCTTAAATGATGCTTTTGCATATGTCTCTTTACTTTACCTGAGTGAGTATAAGACTTCATGCAGGTAGTGCATTAATATCTACCATCTACTTTATCATGCTTGAAGTAGATCTTAGCTCTACCAGTGTGTTCCTCTTTGATGTGTCTCTTCAAGCTAGACTCAGTTGAGAAGAAATTTTAGCAGTCTTCACATTAAAAGGTTTTA
>ARYC01007627.1:0-10116 GCA_000711775.1 Oxytricha trifallax
CAGGAGTACCATAAACGTTACCAAGTCCTGAAGCTTCACTCTCTATGATCTATTGAAATCAATTATCACTACTCTGAGTAGTGAAAAATTAAGCATAACATTCTCAGACTTAAGTCACTATGGACATATCGTAAAGTGTGCAGCTCTTCAATGCCTCTACAAACATTTGAAAGAATAAAAGGTAGCTACTTTGGAATCTTTTAATCTTAAATTAAGTCTCTTAAAGTCATTTAGTATAGAAGTAGACGAAAAGCATCATGATCTTGAGCAAACAGAATTGCATCGAGCTTAATTATAAATCTGCAATGTCTATCCCTTGCTTTAGTAAGAGCTTAGTACTCATTGACAAATTCCATTTGATACTTTTAATCGCATATAAAGTAGTTTGGATAAATCTTGTCAGAGAACTGCTTATCAGTTACAACCTTTTTCTCATACTTATCCTAAAGGATAAGATAACTTTCTAAACACTCTATAAGATCAATTATATTCAATATTTGAAGATTCAGTGCATGCAATTTAAGAGTAATTTTTACTATATCTCTGATGTAGGGAGGTTTCTCACTGCTATAATAAGTTTGTTTTCTTTCTTTACTCTTTGCTCCAGTGATCTAAGGGGGTCTCTTGGCTTTCTTTCTTAAAGAAAGGCCTCACCAGTCTCTAGATCTATTACTTCAAATTTCTTGCCATGATGGTTTTATAGATGAACTTTTAAATCCCTTGAATTATTGTATTACTTATTTCAGTAAGGGCAGAAATATTTTCCATCTCTCTTATCATGCTTAAGATAGAGCTTGGTCTTGTTAGAATGCTGCTCTAAGATATTACGCTTAAGAGCAGATTTATAAGTGATGTTCTTCTCACAATGTTCACATATATGTAATGCTTTAATTTATTTTTACTCTTCCTCTTCTTCAACCATTTTCATTTCAACTTCGCGTTGAATTCCTTAGCTCTGTATTTATATATAACAACTGAATTGCTACTCAAAATCTGAAACCTAAGATTAGAGAATTTCTGGCTCATATTGGGTGGAGGCATCGCAAGTCTCAACTCTCTTTTGATTCATGAATGAAAGTTTTTGCTAACTAATGCCAAGTAATGCAGCCTTTCTAAGTAAGTTGTCGCTCATTTTATAAATACTATTGATAATTATACAAGCTGTTTTAATTATGCCTATATACAAGAGTAATAGCATACCCTCAAAGGTTTAGAGAGGTTTAATGAGAACAGATTGTGATATTTGTTTTATAATTATTAATTTTAGAAATAATATATACTAATTCATCCATTTTATTCATTAAAATGCACCTAAATGTGTTTTGTGAAGTTAGGTGGTGCTCCTAAAGCTTTTCTTGTAAATTTAGGAGGGAAGGTTATAAAATTTATTTTTTTTAATGTACCACATAATACGGTTTTGAAATTTAATTTAACCTCCTAATTAAGTTTTAAATAAATTAGTAGAACCACTTTATTAAATTAATTATTATTAGGAGCAATTAAATGGAGAAAGTTTGATAAATATAGAAGTCAAACTTTTAAACTTGGAGAAAGTTCCTCAATCTTTCTCTTCCTATCTTATTCAGGTTGACCTTCAGGTGGATCTCCCTATTTAGTAGTAAAATATTAGAAAGTTTAGAATGGGTATCCATAATTTTAATTTTCATAAACATTTATAGAAAGGAGAAGCAAGATGGAGTCTGTGAATGATGCAATGAAGAGAATTCAATCTCAGGAATTGATAGGAAAATTTCTAAGTAAAGAGGACCTCTATAGATATTTGGTATAGCAAGGTAAGCTTTTATCAAATTTCAATATATAAACCATAGTTAGATTGTTCTTGCCAACACAGGAAGGAACATTAATCTCTTCTTAAAAGCCTTACTAAGTGAAGTGAAAAAGGCTTTTAAGACTAATGAAATAAAGATGATTGAGATTCCTAACTACCCTGAAATATCAGTGACGAATCAATATAACGCTGCTATTAGTGATCCAGATGTTGCTCTCTACATACCATCAAAGTCGCAACTCTCAAATAAGCTACCAGAGAGAAACTTCTTCTTTGGAATTCTTGGTACTCTAAAACCAGAGTACTTAAATGAAGTAATTTAAGAAGCTCACAAAAACGCTACAGTATCTCTCCTGAAGAGAAAGATAAGCAGGGAATTAAAAATTAGTGATTCCTGGCTGTAGGAACTGCTGAAGCATCCATTCATCTTAAGTAAGCTTTGACCTCTAACTTTATAGAAAAACTTGGTACTGCTATTTACTTGATGAAAGAGCATAGTAAATTAAACAGAGAGAGAAAGTCTCAAGTAAAACATGAACTATGAAAAAGACTCTACGAAGATTTCTTAAAACCAGATGAGATGAACATAGATGCAGGAGCTGGCACTAAGAGAAGAAACATAGGCCCAAGCAAGCCCTAAGAGGAAGAAAAGAAAGAGAAGCCAAATCCCTTTACGGGCAAATTTAATATGTGAACTTATTCATTCGTTTAAATCTAAAACTTATTTATATACACAAAATCTCCCTTCTCTTGCGCATACTTTAGCTTTATCATCGCTGACTCTCTTAGCAGCACTCTTAATAAAATCGACTGTATCTATCTTTAAATCATGCATCAGATGGTAGAGCAGCAATTTCTTATAATGACCTTTCAATAACCCCCTATATAATTCAATTCCATTGAACTAAGGGCTGTAAGGAACATTAAATACAGGTGTTATATTTAGCCTTTCATATTCCTTCCTTGAGTCTTTAGTTTTATGAACTGACAAGTTATCAACGAATAGAATAATTTCTTAGTCAGCGTACTTATCTCTGAGTTATTGCAAGAATTTAATATATTATTCAGTCTTTATAGAACGAGGGTGGATAACATAAGTCTCGAGGCCATTATCTTCACTTATTCCACCAAGTATTGCATGAGTTTAAACCATAAATTTTTAATCATAAACTTCTATGTTGCTGTCCCTCTTGTACTAAGACTTAGATATAAAGGTATTAAATGTAAACACAGCTTCATCAGCATGTATGAACTTAATATTATGCTCTTAAGCCCTCTGCATTTAATCGAATATATGATTTAAATTAGTCTTATAAAATGGAACTGTGAAGTCAATCACTCTTAATGCGATTGACTTTCTTGTAAGATATTCCATTCTTTTTATATATTTTAGCTAAGGATTAAGCAGAGATTTGAAGCTTAAAAATTGGCGATGAAACATAAAAGCCCTCTAGGCGAGGAAAAATGTGCCCAGTATTTAAGTGTCTTATCATTGATGAGGTAATCAATATGATGCTGTTTAAATTTTAAAGATCTCTTAGGCTTAGAATTAATAAATTATCTCTTCAAATTTAATGATAAAAGACAGTGAGACCTAACAGTAGCAGGAGATTTATGGAGGAGTCTTGCTATAGAAGTGTAATTGAGATAGGTTTGAGTTGATCACAATAATCATTACAACCATATCTCAAATTAAACAGTAAATTTATATTCTCACTGTAATAAACTGACTACAAACCTTGCATATACTCAATTAAATTACTAATATTTAAACTATAAACCCCAACATAAACCCTATTAAAATCCTAATAAAGTATGCATTAATAGTCTGTTTTTATCAATCGAAAACTCGTCAAAACTAATGAAAGGGTTTTGTGGTTTTGATTCTTCTCGCCCTTCAAGATCGCACTAAGGAAGTATGAGTTGGTCTACTTGAGACTAAGCAAGTGCGCCCCGCCGTCTTGCATGAGAAAAAGATGCATATCCCTTTTACTGCTAAGCTTGGTCTGCATGTCCAAGAAGCTCAGTTGCGGCTGCCCCTACATTGTGTTAATTATTTAAATTATGAACTTGAGCAAGAATCCTGAGTTAAAGGAATGGAAGGTTCACGATAGAGGTGAGCGACAGTCACTTAAATGAAAACCACAAGAGCAAGATAAACGCATAGTCGGCAGATCAGGCCCGAAAAAGAGAGATAAGAAAACTCCAAATCAAGGGTAACTCGATAACATACTAATAGCTCTGGGATCACACCAAAGTCTCAACCCCAAGTCTATGAAAGATTCAGATATTAACACTATCAGCCTTATTCATGAAATGATACCTTCAGAATTATGGGTTTAGATTCACGTGTATTCGTCAGAGGAGCTCCTAAAGCAAAATACCTCGCACGCACAAGAATTTGAGGTCAATGTGAAAGAATCCAGATGCTATTCCTATGAGCCAAAAGCCCTTGCTAAAGAGATTAATTAGTAGCATCAGGCTTTAAACAGTGCACTATCTATGCAAGAGACACATGCTCTAGCAGAGAGAGCACGAACCTATGCTTATCCTAACATAAATATGATTTCATCTATAGGCAGTGCCAGTTGCTATCATCATCAAGACATGCAATAGAGCCTGGGTGGTAAGTAAAAAGGCTCATTCACAAAGTGTGATATGACTGACCCTCCAAAATATTATAAAGAATATTTTAGGTCAGCTAACTCCTGAGCAATGAAGTTGAAGCACCATTAAACAATACTGGAAAAGGAGTATTAGTGCAAGCGATACTTGTCTAAGTATATAAAATTCCAACTAATGACGTCTTTGGCAATCTTGCATACCTTGCGAGTAAGTAAGTTAAATGTGCTACTAATTAGCTAAAATAAATTATTTTTGGTGAACAAAGTAATCTAATCAACTTTGTTAATGCTTGATTTTAATATTAAAATAAATATATATATTTTTAGGTACTCTACCGCAGATTTTATAGTATAAACTATTTTGCGGTAGAGTACCTTAATTATATTAATTAAATAAAATAAATATACTCTAATATTGCATTACTATTAACAAAGAATGCATTAAATAATTATAAAATATATTTTTTAATTTTAACTCAGAATTAATTGCTTAATTTTGCAGCAGAATTTAAAGATTTCTAATCTTTTTATATTTAATAATTAATTTACTCTTCATATTATATATCACTTTTTTATTTAATGCATTCTTTGTTAAAAGTAATGCAATATCAGAGTATATTTATCTTATTTAATGAATATAATTAAGGTACTCTACCGCAAAACATGTTTATGCATTAAATACAATAACTAAAAATATATATCTATTTTAATAATAAATCAAGCATTAAAAAAGTTGATTAGATTAATTTATTCCAAAAAAATCTATTTAGCTAAATGCTTAACGATACGGGGGGAATGCTGATTATGGAAACCTGGGGTAAGCGAAGAAGGCATGCGATATCTATTCCCCACGACAAATAATCGTTCATTAAGCGATAATAGAGGACACTTCGACTGTGATCACTATCAAGAACCAACAACAGAAGTAGCAAAAATTTAAAGATTTTATCATGTCACGGCATTGCTTTCGTGAATTTCTGAATAACGATCTGCACCTCACCTACCACAAGCTCTATCCACTGACTCCTAATAAAAACAAAATGGGGGCAAAGCTCCAATGGCAGCTTGTGGCTAGTGCTTTTGTCAATGCCTTTTGAGATGGGAAGTTGATCATTAATGTTGACTAAGCAATCATTAAATGTATAGACACTCGCATTTTCTTCTAAGGAGCCTCTCTCTCCTTCCATCTCACGAAGTTGGTGTAAGTTGTCTCAAATTCTTTGAGCTCTGCAAGAGGATCCTCTAACTCATCAGTAAAATCATTTGAGTACTCGGTTAGGGATTCTTCATCAATCTTATTGATTATAAGTTTTGACAAGGAAATAATGAGGATTCCACCTACTCAAGTGTTAGTTTAGAGGTTGCTGGGAGTATCAGTGTTGCTGGTTCAAAATATATGATTGGATCATTATCCTCCACAATCACAGTTGGTGCTTGAGGCACGATAAATTGGTCCATGGTCTGGAGACGACCCTTTAAGAATCTGTTGCATTGCACGGTGGTGAGTACCTCAGGCTTGTTGGCGTCGATGTAGTCTTCCACCATTTCGATAGCGAGATTCCTTCACAAAAGCCAACTGGGATCAAGTCACGATCTTATTTTGAAGCCTTACCAGCTCACGAGTAACTTGAGCTCTCCATTCTCCAGCTTTGCATCGTGTACGGCACCAAGATTGAATAACTACTGCTTCTTCTTTCTCTTCATGGTGAGCATATGCTTTCTGGGTTTCTTGTGTTTCTTGGGTTGGGATTTTGGTGCCATGTTTTATGATTTATCAAGTTGTAATATTAAAGTGGAAAAATAATATAATTAGGCCGTTAATTAGACGAGTTTAATTAAGGAATTGCGGTTTTTTATAATTTTAATACTTACATAAGATTTTCCACAAAGGCATTTTTGACAAACCAGTATTGCAAACGACATTACGGGAGGATCTTCAACTAGGGAGAAACCAGGAAAGTAACGCGATTAGACATAAAGTTATTTTGTGAAAATGGAACCTCCGACTTTGAAATCTATCCCAAGGGCCGAGATAAGCGAATATCTTCATAAAAGTTCGCATGCAAGGCCGATTTCTGAAAATTATTTATTGCGTATGCAAGTTATTGTGCATCAGTCATTTTGCATGCTAGGTGATCTAGTGCAGCAATAAGGGCCCTCAGGAAGCCCTGCCTGAGCCACTGCATATTCATCTGAGAGATATGGGCCACGAGGTGCTTGATATATTCCATAATCTACTTCCTATACTAGCTTAAAAGGAGATCAATTTACTTTGTGGAGAAGGGGGCTTGGCCTAGATTAAGATCAGCACTCTTTAACTATCGAAAGACCTACTCCACAGTCGCTATCGCAAACTGGTAAGGCCCCAAGAATAAGAAGGGAATGCTGATTTTATAGAGCATTGTGGTTGTGCTGGAGACTCTGTGGTAGGTCGCATCATCAAACAAGACTATGGTAGAATTACGCCTGTTTGGATCTTGAGCATTCAATTATTTTTTAGCAATAATATTATTATGTTAATAATTAAATAACTTTAATGGTCCCTATTTATCCACGTTTTCTGCTAATTATCAAATTAAGCGATGCTTATTCAGGACAACTCTTTGAAAACTCCAGGATGACTCAATGGACTTCATCGTTTATGTCTGTCAACAGATCATTTGGCTATCTGGAATTGACTCATGTGCAATGTTAAACCAACATAATCACACTTCTAGATATACCTTGTTAAATCAATGGAAAATGATGATTATTCAGCAGAGCTTGATAACATACTGATGATAGTGGAGTAACTAGTTTAGTGAAGATATTTTTATATGAGATGCCCTTCTTCATTAAATATTGAAGAATCAAGTTAATGCATTCTAACAATTAAATATAAATTTTTAATAAATTATCTTTATATATATTTAAAATGTTTAACGTCTGATTCAGATTGAATAATTGATAGCGTTTATACTATCTTACTACTAGCTCTTGCTATCACCAGCAGTTCTTCTAGTTTCGGATTAATATTCAACTATTTGTATACAAACAGCCACATTTACATATTTTTACATTTAACTAATTTAATTAATAATATAATATCACTTGAAAATGATTAACTGCAAATTAACTAGCTCTTTCTGATGCAATAAACGAGTAGAGTAGCACTCTAGTGCATCTAAACTGAATGGCTTGACATTCAATGCAATTAGCTGGATATCCTTGTCTCTATCTGTTCACTTGTCATAAAGCAGCTTTTACATATCTACTTTAAGCGCATCTCACAAATGCTAACAAAATAATATATTATATTAATTTATATTATATTTATTATTTATTAAATATTATATACAAAGCACAACCTAGTTTGAGTTGAGTTTCACTTAGTAATACTCACTTTCTTAAATAACTGCTTAAATACGCTTGTATTCTCCCAGTTTCAATGTCAGAAGAGTTACCTGCAGATATGACCTGTTAATCTTAACTGTAATGTTAAATCAAATATCTCAATATCAATTAAATCAATAAGCATATTGTGCATGTTTACCTCAGTGCAAATGAATAGTGGAGTTAAGTGTAAAGAGTCTTGTAATTGGTTGAGGGAGTGCTTGTAATGGATTGCAGTGATGCAAGCTGTGATTGAGAAGAAGCTCAAGGAAGATTCAGTTAATTCAAGGTTTATTCTTTTTTTAATTATTATATTATATTATATTAGATGTTTAAATATTATAATATACAAATAAAGATATCCGAGATATTTCCTCTTGTTTCTGTTGTTTTCACCTGATGTTTATCTTGTTCTTTGAATAAATGCAGTGATCCTTTAGGAGACTTCTGCTTTAATCTAGCTTGGACATTACTGCACATAAATGTTGATTGCCTCTTAATTTCAGCTGATTCTTTCGTCATATTAGAGCATAGAATTATAGAAACATTCAAGCCTTACAAATTGCAATATCATAAACTCTTATTTTCACATATATCATCAAAGAATAATGTTAACTGTAATTTTTTATAAGATCTGCAAAGTTAAACTGATATATTCTGATTAATAAAAGAGAGTTTATCATTAAGTTTGATAAAACTCCATAAAATAAAGATGTAAAAGATACTTTTATGATTTAAAGTCATTTTTTAGTAAATAATAAGTGAGTATAAGCAATATAATCATATATATTATCATCATGTTGATAATATAATAAAAATAATTATGAGAAGTAAATAATGTAAAGCTATAATTATTCTAGATAATATAAAAATGTACGCTATTTATAATATCGATTGCAATTATTGATACATTTTCATTATTATAAATAGGAAAATATTGGATGAAATGTTTAAAGAAATATAACAAATCAATAAAAATCTCGTATTTAAAGATAATGATAAAATAAAAAAAATGTATAATTAGGGTGGGTTGAAATTCAATAAAAATAAAATTAATTATAATAATCCGCTATACTAAATAATTTAATTTTAAGCATAGAAATTAATCTAGAAATATGAAATAAATCTAGAAGAATAACTCAAACAAATGAAGTATGAGTAGCTATGTCTCAATCGAATTTATCAGCATGAATGTAGGTATGACATCATAAGCGCAAAATAATTTATTTATTCATATATCTACTTATCTAATTGAGCGTTTCATTTTGTCATAGGTCTGTTTAGTCATATAAATCCCAATTCAATTCTCTATCGAAACTATCTTATAAATAAACTAAAAAAGATCATAATTTTTTATACTCTATCAGGATTTTCAATAGATTCTCTTCTACTTCTTGATAAATTGACTACTATACAAGAGTCATGCGGGTTGTCCAATCTCTTTACATCATCATTGATTATATATTTCTAATGTTGCAAGGTAATAGTATAATTCTGATTAAATTCGAAGAGAGTTGATAAACTTTCGAGTTTCATTGGGTTTGTTCCCCTAATAAATATGCATAACTAAAAATATAGAGATTACCAGATCTAAGAATTATCAAGTAAAGGTTGGTGACTTAGTGATAAAAATCCTGAGGGTATAATAATTATTAAGCGAATTCATTCAAAATGGGGAAAATTGAATTTTAAAATATAAACAGCCATGATATATAATAACTCTGAGATATATTTAAAGCTTAGTGATTTAGAACTTAATGTGATCAATCTTAACTACCTCTGATTTAAAAGCTCCATCGCAGTTTGTTAAATCCCCACTTAATTTCCATCTTTAATATCTAAGTTGATCCCATAGTATACTCTGCTTAGCCAATTGGTTTAAGCTTCCATAAACTTCACAAGGCTGCCACAAACTTCCATCATCCTATTAGGTCCCATAATAGTATGACAATCTTTTGCAATTCCAACTATCTACTTCTTCCATGCTCTCCACACTTTTTTGAGAAAAACGTGAGACTTTGTGAGACTTTTTTCTCACAATGTGAGACAATGTGAGACCATATGATGTGAGACTTTTTGTGATTTTTGAGACATTTTAGAACACAAGTGAGACCGCTTTGGGAAAAGTATGACTTTAAAGAAGCAATTTCAATATTTTTCGATCTTTTTTTGAGGCCAATTTTTCATACAAATTCAGAATGATCCAAGAGTGTGGCGTTATCTACCTGGGAAATGTAGTTTTCGACGAGCTTGCTCTAAAAACGAAAAGATTTCTGCAGAAACGAGCATGGGATAACACCTTAAAATGTCCTCAAAGTTTCAATATTTTTC
>ARYC01007628.1:0-25368 GCA_000711775.1 Oxytricha trifallax
AGTTTACAAATGAGTATCAAGTACTCACTCAAGCAAAATTTAAAGAGAGTAGTTACTTAATCAAGCTTGATGCTGTTCTCCTTGCCAAGGATCATGTTGCTTTCAGACTCCAACTCTATGAAATGACTCTAAGAGATTTCATAACAGATCAAAGGAATCATAAAAAACTTGGATAAATAGCAACTCAGACCATACAAGGCATTAAAGAGCTTCACAAGTTAGGGTTTGTTCACAGAGATTTAAAGCCAGAAAATATTATGATAAACTTTTCTCCAGTAAGAGTAGCAATAATCGATTTCAAAAGAGCCTAAAGAGTGGAAGTCTCAAGGCTTGAACTGTAATGGGAACTCAAGGCTATTATCCAGAAAGAGAAGACTGGAGAGATGGTGACTTTTAGTGGGATGTATGGGCTTTAGCAGCAATAATAATAGAGTGCGATATGCCTCGCAACGATTACTACTCTACAAGGTGCGAGAAAGATGCTAAGTAAAGAATCAAGTAGTTTATAGACAAAACCAGAGTATCTCAATCAATAAAACATATGGCAGAATCAATAATAATAAAACCAAACTCAAGATCAGACATATCAATAGAGCAGATAGAGTTGTGGTTAAGTAAGATAAACTTCAGACCTCTCCCACATGATCCAAAAGTGCATTTTGAGTGATTAAATTAAATACATTTACTATAAATTTCACATTAAAACCTATTAATAACCCCAACCCCTAACAAATTCCATACAAATCAAAGCACTTATAAACCTCATTAAGGGGTTTTGGGGTTTTGATTATATAACAAAATAAAAGCAACGATTTTTAAATTTAGATAAAATTGAATGCAAATTAAATTGATTATATTATTTTAAGATATTAGTTGTTTTTTTAAGGAGATATATATTTATTTTATTCATTCAAAAGAAATTAAACGATAATTTTTTATTGAAATTTTATAATTTCTATTTATACTTTTCCATTAAGATATTATCAATAGTTTAATATAAATTAATATTGAGTGGTTAATAATAAAGTTTTTAATTCAATTTTTTCTCAAAAATTAAGTTTCCATTTCACTTCATTTAATATTAATCATTTTATAAATTTACCAATCTTATATATATGTTTGAAATATTAAGATAATAACTTTAATAGCATGATAGAATAAAACTAAATAAAAAAGGCCTCTATTGCCTAGGGCAGCAGTGAATTTGGAATAGAATTAGAGCTATAGCAGTATATAATTAAATAATTGACAATCATTAATCTTTATTTAGAATTAAATAATATATTTACTAAACTATTTTTCATAGTCTGTATTTTAGGGGAAATTTTCTGCCACCCTTTGTAATTCCTACCCCCAAAAATTTAAGTTTATGTAATTTTGCAATGAAAATATTTTAAAATATAAATCCCAATTTCAATTACCATAACTATATATTAAACAACTTTTTTCACACATATAATTTTTAAGATTTATATTTATCTTTTATTAAAAACAATGTTAAACTAGCTTTTTTTAAGAAATAATAAATGTGATTTTCATTAAAATTTGAAATTTTTATTAAATAGAAATATTTTATTTTTATACAGGATTATAAATAATATTATCATAATTAATGATAAATATTTTGAGAATTTTATAAATATTTTATACTTATATGTTGAGCCAGGAAACTTTCGAAGGGAGCAGGCAACTTTCCCCTTAAGGACACATAAAACTTAGAGGCAGGAAACTCTCCCCCCTAATTTATAATAATTTAGTTTTAAGTGGCAAATTCAAAAGAATAATAATAATGAGATGCAGACCCTTGACAACGATTATTTAAATAATTAAATTATGAAATTAATAAAATACGATTTATCCTTCGATTAGTTTATTTCAGAAGAGCTCTGGCAACATTTTGGCAACTGAAATATATTTTAAAAAACCATAATTTATCTTATAAGTTTATAAATTTTATCTATTTATGAATAACTGAGTTTGTTTTTCTTTTTGTAAAGTTTAAATAAGCAGTTGCCTTATTATAAAATATTATAATTAATAATACTTTTATTATAACTATTTAAAATTAAATGCCCTAATTAGTTATAATACTATGTTAATAGACTAGTACTATAAATTATTTACAAAAAATATAATTAATAAATAAAATTATTGAAAATGAATTTATTATAATTTATAAATGCTTAATTAAATATGTTATTAAGGATTCTTAATTAATATTTATTTTAATTTCTACATCTTTTCTACATCTATACATTATCAAGAATTAATAATTGAATAATTAAATTTACATTAAATAACTTAAACTATTTAATTTGTATAATTAAATAATAATTATGGTATTTTTAGTTATTAAAACCCTATTATTCTGGAAGATATTCAAAATTAAAATTAATCTCATATTTGCGGTAGTTGACTCTATTTTTTAATATAAAAAGTTCTAAACCTGAGAGCATCACAAATAAATGAATAAACTAATATTTATTTTCAAAATTATTAAAATTTTGAATTCATCATATCATACTTTCTTAAACAATACTTATATCATATACTAAATATTATAAATTTTAAGAAAACATATAAAATAGTATAGATAATTTTCATATCAATACTAATTGTAAGAGTAAATGGTAAAGAATTAGAGAGTAAATGTATAATGTAATTATTTTTCAATTGAAGTAAACATGCTATTGCATAAATTGATAACGAAAACATCATATAATTAATTATTAATAATAATTAAATAAAAATAAGTAATTACAATTTATGTTTACATTATTAATTCTTAGTAAATTTCCAATAATTGAAATTTATTTATAGCAATTTTAATTTTCTAGAATTTCCAAAGTATAGGCTTATATATTTATTTAACTGTTAGTATCAATTTCCTAATTATGTAATATATTAAGAAATACATTTTACATTTGATAGCCAGAACTCTTAAACTTCTTTAATATTATTTTTGAAAATATAGTGTTTTGTTAATCATTTATAGAAAATATTAGATTTGATAACAGAACCACACAAAATCACACAGCTTACTTAATGTTAAAATAATGATTATAATTTTATTTAATAAAATTTATTTTCTTAAAAATATTAAATAAACAATATCTTCTTATAGCTATAAGTGGTTTCTTATTATTTTGAGAATATATTAAATTTTTGAATATTAAATGAATAAAATGCTCGGTTGTAGAAATAAAAAGATATGAATATTTTTCATTTTTAATTGGCCTGGTTTGATTATTATATTTGTTAACATAAAAATAAAAATATTATATTATATTATATCATAAATTTAATATATTAGAAATGCTATTTTAAAGATATTATATATATGTATAATCATTTAAACCAAAATTATAAATTTACAAAAATTTTCATAAATATTCCTTCTGCTTTATTAAACAATAAATTATAATTCAAGAAGGAAATAATAGTATATATGTATTTTATTAAATAATTTCATGTATTATTATTATTTATATTATTATTAAATTGAAAGTGAATTGAAAAATTTGCCTAAAAATGATAAAGATTAACATTTATATATATATATATATTCCTTTAAAGTTTGAAAAAGAAAACTTTGAAACTTATTTAATTTTAAAATATGAAATTTGTTATAAATTTAGTAATTATAAAATAGGTTAAGATTTTGCTACTTTTAGTAACTAAGGCATAATTATGTTTATATCAAATTTTGATATTTTTTTTCATAAAACTAATTAAGTAAAAAGTTTATATTTGAAATTTTACTTCTAAATAATGTAGTAAATGGCTTATAAATATACTTTAAACTATCTTGATATTATTTTCCATTTTTCTTATATTTCAATTATATAATTTTATTTTAAATACTGAACATATAAATTTTAATTTGTTATCCCAAGTTAATAAGTTTATTAAAATTATGATATTTGTTTGAATCACTGTAATACGGTAATTTATAGATTTTTTTAATATTTATATCTATTTAGTTTATTATAATACTTATTTATAAATATATAATTTATCTTTAGAATCTTTGTTTATATGATAGTGTATTCTTATATAACAAATCAGCTTTATCTTCTGATTATAGATTTTTTATATATTTAATCTGAAATATCTGACTCTCTACACTTATGCATCATCCAAGTATAATGTTTCATGTACATATTTGCATTTCAGGAATACTTAAGTCATAATATCTGGAAGGAAGATCTCTAAAAATAGCGTTTTGCTATAATATAATATTTTTATCAAAGTGATTATAATAAATATTATTTTCTTAACATTTTTTTATTTTTCCACATTATTGAATAATAAAATAATCAGCTTATAATATTAAGATATAAGATATCTCTTACAGTAAATTTTATGCAGAAATATATTTTAAGTTATAATTATAAAATAATTACTAAAATTCTATTCAATAATAATTAAATTAATTTAAATGATTCACTATTATTTTAATAAATAGCATCATTTTTATTAATCATTGTTTATATAAATATTAACCAAATATATATATAACTTCTGTAAAATAAAATAGGAATTATTAATATTAATTTTGCTTTGAAAAAGGGTATAACTCAATCTTAAATATTGTCTTAATCACTATACTATCACTATATTAATACTATGACCTACTTCAATTTATTTTAACTTCTTAAAATAGGTATAGTATCTAATAATCTTAACTAAATTTATTAAATCATCAAAAATAATACTAGTGAAAATATATGCGAAACTATAATAAACTATTAATATCTTAATATATTGCCTCTGACTTAATAGATTGAATAGACTTAATATTATATATTATATTAGAAATTTACATGAATTTCTTCGGGAATTTAAAAAAGAAATTTTATAAAAGGGTTAATTCCTGAAATTTTCTGGATTATACCTTAAATATTTATAATTTAAATTGTAGTAAAACAAAAATAAAATTTCCCTTTTTAAATTAATTTTAAGTTTAATTAAAAAGATATATGTAGATTAAAGTTATAGTTAAAATTAATTCTTCAATTATTTTTTTTTGTCTGCACACATTTAAATAAAAGTTAAAATTATTTTTAAACTTATCTATTTAAAAATGAATTAAATGTTTTATTATAATCAAACAAACTAATAGACTATGATGTTTTCTTCGATAAAATAATGAAATAATAAATAAAGGGCATATTTATTAGAATATTATGCTCCACCAAACCAACTTACTCCCCAAATTCATTAATGCCACTATGAATCAATCATTTTTTTTAAGTTTGAATTTATTTCCTTTTCTAAGCGTTAAAATTAAATTAAAGTCTTTTATTTCATCATAAAATATAGAAATCTCTATTAAAAAGATATTTTTTAATTAAAAGCTTTCCGTAAATATCAATGCCTCTTTTTTGAATCCAAAAAAATACTAATAAAAAAAAATAAATCTTTATGAATTGATTTTTTAAGAAGAATTATCATTTTTAATGATAAATAATTACTTTATGTATAGAACACTTATTTTAAAACTGTTTTTTGAAATCCTTCAAATAATAGATGCTTGAATTATATTTATTATAAATTTCTACACCAATTCTTATAATGATAAATATTCAATAATTTACACTTTGATAATTATGAATTTTCCATCATTAACAACTTTATTAGAAAATCTTTGCAAGAAAGGGTAGGGAATTAATTAGGAAAAAAATAATATTTATTAATTATAGGGAAATAAGTATTTAAATAAATTAGGTTAATCACATATTAATGATTAAAAGATTTAAAAAAATAAAAATAATTAATATATTTTTTTAAAAAAAAAACATAAGTATCCATTGATATTATTGATAAATAAGATTAACTTTGAATTTTAAACATAATAAAAATAGATTAAATTTTAAATAGAAGTCAAAATTTTAATATTTAATTGCATTTATGATTATTTTTAGCAATAAATCAAGATTTATATTAGAGTAAACTAGCTACTCTGCCTTATTGCAACAATGATGATATCTTCAAACAAAAAATAATTTCTTTAAGTTGATAAAAAGTTATTAAAATCATTAATTATTATTATGATTACTATGAGAATTTAAATTGAAGGGATTCTCAAACTATTATAAATAATTATTTTATTAAAACCCCAAAACCCCAAATAAAATTTTCTCCCCATCTAAAATTCATAAAACCACATAATAACTTATTATTATTAATTTTATAGGTGTCAATTGATATTTTAAAGATTTTTTAATTCAAATAAATTTAAACTTTTTTAAATAAACAGTAAATTTATTGATTCTAACAATTTTTAATTATATTTTTTTCATATTTAGATTCTACTTTTATTTTTATATTTCTTGAATAAAGAGTGATTACTTTAAACAGAATAGTGAAAAAAATATTTAGATGTTTATTTATCAGTAAAATTTAATAGAAAATAACCACTTTTAATTAAATAATTATAAAAAAAGCAAAATCTAATATAAAATATTAACACAAATCCAATATTAAAATTTTTATGATTAAATAAAACTTATTGTTTTTATTTGAATTAAATAATAAAATGCTTGAATTTATTGTTATAAAGTCTCTTAAAAATAATCTTTAGAGCCCTTGTAAAAGAGTTATTATAAGTTATTTAGATATTATTATGACTTCTCATAATTTGAAATTTTTGGAAAAAAAACTATTTTTGCCGAGCATTGGAAGCATTACCCAAAATTTATATAAATAATTTTGCTATAAAAAGCCAATAAAAAAATTTAAATGCAACTTTAATGAGTGTGAAAAGTCTTATATGAGGTCTCATAGACTTCAAATGCAATAAAAAAATTAATTATTATTAAATTGAAGAAATTAAAAATAATTTATATTAGCAATATCATTATCTATATTTATAATAATTCTTTTTTATTTTGATTACTTTTTGGCAGTTTATAATATTGCTAAAATACATCAGAATAGGAAATAGTGTAAGTTAAAAATACAAAAAACTGCCATATAATTGAAAGTTGAAATATATTTACAATTATATGCAAAAAATGTCTAATAAATGAGAGAGTTTTTACATTTAATTTTTGTAATATACTAACTGTCTCTTTTAATTATTATGTGAAATAATTTTTATTTAGTTTTCCTAAAATAATTCTATTTGAGCGGAGCTCTTATATATAATAATTGATAATGCATTATGTACTATTTTGTTTATTTTCGCGCTTTATAAACTTTTAATGCTTCTTCTAGGTATGATCATTTTGATAGTATATATTCTGCTTCCAGTCCTTAAAATTCACAAGTTATTATATTTTCATTTTAGAATATTAGGTTTAATTTGCATCCTAAAATCGAAAAGTAAGTATTTATAAACGAAATAGAGTTTGAAAAATGTATATTAAGTATTATATAGCTTTAAAGTGCTATTCTTTATAGCCATCGCTTATATCCATTTTTGTTAATAATAATCCAAATAAATTCTGTTTTAATTTGTGATATTAACAATTTTTAATTTTCAAAAAATGCATATAAAATATTTGAGAGAAATTTGTCTTTAGTTTTTATTTCTCTAGATTTTCATACATTCACCTCAATTAAGTATAATAAAAAATTTGTAGTTTGAAAAATAACTTCTAAAAATAATTAAACTGAAAAAATAGAATTCTTTTTATAGATATTTAACATGTTAAATTACATCTAAAATTAATATTACTAATAAATTTAGTTTAATTTTACTTCAGCAATAAAATAAAAATTATTCTAAATATGCATATAAGAACATTTCACCTGAATTAAGATTATACCTTCCTAAAATTTAATTTTGACTAAAATTAAAATATATAAATTTAAAGATCTATAATTCATTCAAATAATATAAAGATTATTAGAATAAAATACTTTTTTTATTGAATTTACATAAAAAATTCAATATCTATTATTGAAGGAAAAGAATTAATTTAATATAAATAAAATTAGAGTTAAAATAAAAAAGTTTAGCATTTCCATAGGAATATTGTAAATCCTTAAGTAGTTAAATTATGTTTATAAATATTGAAAAAATATTTGAAATATTCTTGAAGTTATATCATTTTGAGATACATATTCAAAGACTGTTTTATATTTTTAAAAGAATACTAGCCATTTTTTTATGTAGTATGTTGGATTATATTAAGAGTTATATAAGTTTATACTTAATTCTAATTCAAAGGGGTATAACAATAATTTCAATTATTAATGTAAATGTCAAAATAATTTATGATAGTGCTATAGACATAGAAATTTTTAAATTATGATTGACTAAATAAATTTTTTTAAATAATTATTTGGCGTTTTATAATGATCAAGTAAAATGATTGAATATTTAACAAACTTGATCACATTATTTAATTCTTAAATTAAATTAATATATATTTTTTTTAACTTTTATTCTTCAAATAAATTAAATTTTACAATACTATTGCTGATAATTAAAATTAAAGATAAATTACATTATAAACATGACAATAAATAAAAATTATTACAAATCACAATATTATTATCCATTGAATAAATATTTGGAAATTGTATACTAAATAATATCAAATAATATTATTAGTTAATTTATAGAAACATATTAATAATTAATGATATATTTATTAATACTACATCCCTAATATTATATGAATACATTCGATTTGGGAAAATGAATTAAAATTAAAATTAATTAATTAATAATTACCTTCAGTTATGTTTTTGAAAAATTTCTCCAAACACCTAACAATATTATACTCTCTGGATAGCGCATTAAAAATAAGACGGTGGTTTTTATTGCTATAATGATTTTATCTCTTCTCCTAAGGGAGAAAAACTCATTATACTATTTTTGGGAGTTAGCTCAAAATCAAAATATCTCGCTTTCTGGAATGATTCAAGAATATTTTCAGTAGTAAAGTCCTGCTAAAATTACTGCATCTACCGAAGAATCGAATCATATTTGAATTTTGAGTCACTTTGGATTTCATAACTGCCATGATTTTAATATTTAATTAATTTAATTTTAATTTATTTTCCCAAATCGAATGTATTCCTACAATAGTGGGGTTTTGAAATTTCTAACAGTCTAAGAATCATAAAAATGTCATAATCACTTGCTATAACTAATTAAAAATGCCTTTTATGACAAATTAAGGATGCTTATATTCTTATTTGGCAGTATCTATAACATATAAAATGAATAAAAAGCAATTTGTTTTAAGTTTATTTATTACTATAATTTAGTAAATTTCATTTTATTTTTATTTCCTTATTTCTTAATAAGTAATTTTACCTAATCCATTACCTTTATTAATCATTAGAATTGTTAATATTTATTTTTAAGGCTACCTTACGCAAATTAAAGTTAATAATTTTTTAAAAAAATCAGAGAAATAATATGAAAAAACGCAATATAATAGCAATAAATTGAGTAGAAGTATTTTTATCGAGTTGCATTAATTCATTTTATATGCATGAGATATTGTGAAATAACTATATAAACATCCTTAACTTTGTCATTAAAGTCATTTTCAATGAATTATACCAAGTGGTTATCATTTTTATGATTCTTAGACTGTTAAAAAAATTAGAAATATAGTTCATAGCCCAAGGGCTCAATACTCAAAATAGAATTTTATTTTTTTCTTTTATAAAAAACAAAATCTATAGTTATTTATGGATAATGCTCATTTTAAGGATGTACAAAGAAGTTCGCTGAAAAATCAAACTTAATTGTTCATTATCGCAAGCACACGGGGGAGAAACCTTTTAACTGCAAATATTGTGACTCACGGTTTAGCTCAATGGGAAACTTCCATGATTAATAATATTTGTTTTAATACAAATATATAAATAAAAAATTATTATCTAACTTATTTTAGGAAAACAATTTGAATCTTAAATATTGAAATTAATTTTAAATGTCTTTTTATGATCATGAGTGAAGGCACTTAAACATAAAGTAATTAAATTAATCATCTCATAAATGCATTTGTTAAAAATAATTATAGACCATACTAATGTCTTGGATGCAAAAAACTTTATCATCGAAAATAATAACTCGAAATTATTATTCGTATATTGTAATTATTAAATAATATGATTGTTTTATCTAATAAAAAGACTCGAGTCTCATATTCAGAAAAAGCATTCATTGAGTCAATACGAGAAGTATGTGAGTAGGCTACCAACTAATCATAATTTAAACATCAAAACAATTAATAAATTTTAAATGATCTATTTTAAGAGATTTAATTGAGTATATATCTTTTAAGATTGAGAAAGTTAATGAATACAATAACTATGGATTTTGAGGTAACTTTCTAAACTTAAATTTCCTATTAATCTTACATTATATAAATTATTTATTTAACCCTTAATTTCTTATTGATTTTAATCTAATCAGACAACTTTTACTTCAAACCTTATAAATAAGAAATTAATGGAGAAGATATTTGCTTAAATTCTTATTTTTCTAAACATATGTAAATTATTCTTGGCATTTATTTGCAATTATTTAAATTACCATTCTAAATAGATACCTTAAATCACATACTATCCAATTAATCTTTTCATGAAATAAATATTTTTATATAAGTTACGAAGTTAATCATTCTTTAAATTTGCATTTAGGAAGACATAATTTTTTTCAATTTTAAAATAAATATTGAATCATCAGTTTGCTTCCAACTTAAAAAGTTATGTTATTTTAAGAATTCTGAAAAATTTATACAGAATTTTAGAGATGCTTTCAATTTCTAGAAGAATTTGACCTTTCCCTTATTTTATTATTTAATAGGAATATGTCGATAATTCAAAATTTCTCTAAAAACTAACCTTAAATCTTTTAAGAGTTATAAACTTTTACTGAAATTGAAGCCAATTAATACATAATAATCTCAAGCAAATTATAATACCATTTAAATTTAATTCTTTTGATTTTATATTCTTAGGATGATATTTTATTTATAATACATATGAATTTAGATTATATATATATATTTATTTAAAAATCAGAGCAATAGATTACATTTTCTTCAGTTAATAATTTAAATTACTTTGTAATAAATCTTAGTGACTTTGCACTATTTTTAAAAGTTAGATTATTTTTTTTTTTTTTCTTTAATTTATCGATCTTTTTAAAAGTGATTGAACAGATAAATCTTAAACCATACTGCTACGATTATTTTTTTACTTAAGAATTCATTAAATATTTGTAGAGTAATTTTTTAAATCGTTCTAAAGATTGATTTTATGCAAACTTTAATAAAATATAGTATTAATCAATTCTAGACGAATTGTTAAGCTACAAAGACATTTATCTTTTAGAATTACTCTTAAAAATGTGTAAATTCTATTATATACTAAATTTTTTACCATTATATCTTTTATAATTATTTTAGAAATACGAATTAATTGAGTTTTTTATCCCAATAATCTTAATAAATCATTGAAAAATGTGTTTTGTGGTTTTAATTGTTCTCTCAACTAAAATGTTAAGATCTTGCTTAAAAAAAATGAATGTAATGCAATTAAAAACATAATTATTTGTATGTTTATTATGAATCAGATAGATGTGTAATTATTTTTAAATCAAACCTTAAACCAATATCAATTACTTTAGATGATATAAGAGATTGGAATTTCATTACAATATTTTAATTTCATAATTTGTGGTACAGATTTAATTTATCACTATAATATAGAACTATACTGGACTTAAGTTTTGGATATTTTTTAATTAATTGTATAATATTTCTATTTTTATATTTATAGCCATTTAAAAATTCTGTATTTTATAATTGTAATTGTATTTTGAGAAAATTTCTTTTAATTTAAGGTTTGACTTACATTCTTCCTTATAATGGATAACACATATAACTTTAATTTCACTTATTTTACTTTTTTAATTTTTTTATTATGCCTTTGCAGGGCTAATTATTTTTGTTTTATAAATTCCTTCAAAAAATTGATAATATTCTCATGGCATCATGACATAAATAAATATATAATATCTAATATAAAAATTTGCAAAACAATATATTTTCGTTATAAATAACAATTTATATTCAATAGTTCGTATTCTAGTGATCTTAAAATTAAAAAAATGAATTAAAATGTTTTTAAGCTTTTTTAGTATATTTTTTTTTAATTTTAGCTATTATATTAGAAAGAGTAAATCTATAATTTACATTTTTAATACTCTTTGTGTTTTTTATAGGATGAATAGATAGTAACTTAAGGTAGAGAAAATTTTTTAAATAAAAATTAACAAAAATTATGAATACTAAACCAAAGTAACCCTAATTCACAAAAAATAAATTTATTTAGAAAAACATTTAATTGAGTTATGGTTTTGAAAGAATAAATCATGTAAGTTTTTTTAATATTGTCAAAAATACATTAGTTTTGGAAAATAAATTAATTTTTAAAGTAGTTATTATTGCTAATATTATTTTTTTTCATTTTCTATATGAAAAGTCCAATATTTTAGGGTGATAGCTTAAATTAAGAATATCTCGCTTATTAAGATTATTTAAGAAGAATATTAATAATTGTATAGTTCAGCTGTTATTGCAGGAACTACCATAGAATCAATTCTAATAATAATTTCGAGTAACTTTAGACTATATAGTTACATTGAAATTAATATTTAATTAATATAATTTTATTTATTATTAATTACCTGGGAAAGCTAGCGGAAGATGATCGGACAATGCTGAAAAAATGTAGAAAATCTTTTTAGAATTACATATAGCTAACCCTTTCAGTCGATCTTTAAAAACCTATATAAAAGATGCACCAAATTTTCAGAAGCTAGACCTAATTTATTTTGGAATATAATTGGGAAAAAAATATTCTGTCGACCATCTTAATGAAGGGTCCCTAATTAGTATAAAAATTCCAGGTAAGTAATAATGATTACATTCAGTTGAAATATTTAATATATTTGAGTTCTCCAATTAAATTTTAATCTCTTTTTATTGATTTCTCTAATTCACAAATGTAATTTTAATTCATTTAGTTAAATCGAATGTATTTCTGCCAAAATATTTCAAAGACTAAATTATATAAAAATAAATCTTATATTTTGTAATTGCTATTAATTTTAATAACTAATATTAAAATTCGTAAATATATTTTCAAAGAGGTAAAATTTATTTCATTCTTATTATAAATAATTACTAGAAAGAAATCACTGGCTGTTTATTTCAAATATTTTGATGTTTTAAAACTATAGTCATAAATCAAGATTAAGAAGGATAATAATATTTAATTTTTAGAATTTTTTTAATTAGCTAGAAGGTTCATTATTAGAGCTGAAAAAATACTAATATATCATTTAATGTCTATCAGAATTCAGTGTCCCCATTACTACTTTTACCTTTGAGCACTGTAAAATAGAATATTCAGATTCTGGATTTTTTCAAAATTATTGAAGGAAATATTTATTTTATTTTAAGGTAACTGATGGGTAAATTCAACAATTAATAGTGATTGAAAAATGGTAATATAGATATAATTCTATTTTTATCTTTATTATATGTTAATTAAAATCATCTTAACATAAACCTTCATTAGTACTATATAACCACATTAAAAATAATTAGGTATCACTCTTACTTTAATAATACTATAAATAATTTAAAATAAGGTGGTTTTAAATTGACAAAGAGCATATTAATTCACAATAGACCTCAAGGAAGTTGAGTATCTAATCCTAATTTGTGAGTCATAATTTAAAATTTATTCAAATGATATTTATTTATATATTATATATTAAATAAATAAAAAATAATCAAGTAAATTAGGAGGATTTTTCTAAGCAAAAATAATAATTGCTTGACTTTCCAGATTTATAATAGAGCGATAGAGAAGTATAAAATTATATAAAATATTAGAAAACTTCATGCGATACTTGATTATATTTTGTTTTTTTGTTATTTTCCATTTATGAATTTTGTAGGGCCATTATTAAGCCTTTTCAACATTATCTTAATAAGGGTAATTTAAGTACAAATTAAATTGAGTCCCAAAATAAAAACAATTTTTCAATAAACAATGAAAATATTTCTTAAGTAAAAAATTAGTTAAATTTAAATAGCAATAACTCATAATTTAAATTTCTTTAGCATTTCAAGTTTTTTGGTGTTTTGAAAACTTATCCTTTCTAACCTTACTAGATATAGATTATTCTTAAAATAAATTATTCTTGTATTAATTACTTTTTTCTCTCCAAAATCTACCTAATGCAGTTATATAAAATATTTAAACCACTTTATTTTAAGATCCCTAAATTGTTTATATCTAAGCCTTATATTAATTGATAATAAATTATAAATAATATATACTCAAGCGCCTATAATATTTTATAATGATGACAAAAGTTAATAAAATTAATTATCGTCAAGAAGCACGGATATATTCTAGCTAGACTAGGAAAATTGCAAAAATAATTTATCATCTTCATATGTTAATATTAAAACTATATTTAATTTAAGTAAAAAATTAAGTATTTTAACAATTAATTTAGTATTTAAATAGAAATTTAATTAAGTTTTTTTCTTATAATACATATATATATATATATATATATATATTAGTAGAAACTTAAAAAAAATAAAAATTGTAATATTAGATTTTATCTTTATATTAAATAAAAGAATAAATTTAAATTAAAATTAATTATTTATTTTAATATCTTCAGGGAAACTTATTAGAGATTAAGTTTGTTTATTTATCTTTTTTGCAATAATTCAATATTTTTATAAGATCTCAATACGAATTTCTAGAGTAAGTAAGCAATATTAAAAACCAAACAATATTTTTTAATAAATTAAATCCTATATTATTAATAAATAGGATCTGTATAAAATAAAAAAGAATCTTAAAATTCTAAATATTATAAAAGAATTCACAATTAAATTCTGGGTTAAAAATTATTATATATATAATCGAGTATAAAATTACAAGTTTCTTCATAATGTACTGTTTTCTTAAATAGATGATTTAGCATGAAAAAAAATTATATAAAATGTTATCATTATAAGCAAAAATATATATATTTAACTTTTAATAGTATTTCACAGATATATAAAAAATTAAAAATGTATGCCGCATTTTAAAAAATATGTTTCTGTCTAATTTCCTAATTAATAAAAATTATCAAGCTTTATATCATTAAATTATCTATAAAATAAAAATATTTATACCCTTTTTTAAGGCTATTTATGTTTATTAATTTCTGCTGAACACTTTCTTTTTATAAAATACAAATTTCAATGATAGTTTACTCAATAGAATTTCTTTAAATAAATTATAAATTTCTTTTATCGATCTCTTAACTCCATATAAATCTTTATAATTGTTAAAGTTTTCATTTAACAAATATTTTATTTGCTTAGCACTTATTTTCCACATTTTCAACAAAAATAATATACTGTTTATAAGAATAACAATATAAATTTATTAAGTTAAAAGCGCATCACCATCACCACATTTCTTAATTATTATCTATTTCTGAAATTTTGCAATAGCATTTCTCCAAAAAATTTTAAAAAATGCTTAACCATGTTACTAAATAAGTTTACTTTATGCAAAAGTATCTATGCTTTAAAATAAGAAAAAAAATGAATTAATAATAATAATAATAATATAATTACCATTAAAATTTATAAAACATGTCTAAATCGCTTTAAAATTATGGCTACTTGAATTCTTAAAAGAGTTTCAAGTCTATGATTCAACTTTTTTTAAAAAAATAATGATTTCAAATTATATTTTCACAAATATAAGTTTACGAAATTAACAATAATTGTAACATAAAATTGAAAAGAAGCAAATAAATTTTCATGATATACTTTTAAAGTTTATTAATTTTGACTTTTAATCTCGAATTATTTTCCAAAAAATATTGTTTTTGGGGTTTTAGATTCACTATCGTAAAAGAATAAAAACAAAACATCAGCAAAATTATACTTTGCATAATAATATTATACATTACAATTTTGTTGATTATATAAAATAAGAAATACCTTTTATAATTTATTTAAATTTCCTATATTTATGTTATTTATAAAATCAAAGATGATTAAAACATGATGAAGATGAAATAAAATGTGGGAACTTAATCAGTTAATATTTTAGACAAAGCATTAATGCAAAATTAAAATTAGATAACTTAATTGAATACAGATTCAACAAATATGCAGTGCGTCAACTATAATAATAATTCAAGTACCTATAGCAATTATGATTTTTCACTACAAAGTTTTTTCCACAATCATCATCTTGAAAGTAATATACGAAAAATTCTTAATTATGTTATTTTATATTCAAATCAATTTTAAATGAAAGAATAAGAAATTTATAAATTAATTCATCCATATCAATTTCTCAATAATTTATTTAATTATATAATTAATTGAATGTCTAGTTGGAATCGTAGTCGTAAAATTTCTATTTATACGACACAAATTATTCGGAACTATATAATAGTACTGATGATAAAATCTTATAAAACTAGAGACCAATCTTCTTTATTGAAGAATTTGGGACCAAGTATATACATTTTCTCATGTATTATTATTTTCAATAATATGAATTGCTTGAAAATTTTTATTCATTTAAAAATATTTTGCCTATTATAAAAAAGAAGTTAACCAAATAATAAGCTATAAAATGATAAAATTTTGAGATAAAATACTCTGAATTAATTAAAAAAGTCAAATAAAAATATTATAATAACTAAATTAAAATTTTGAAATTTAATGGTCTTGATTGTAAAAGTTTTTTATAATTATATCTATCACATTAATTGACCAAGATCAAATAATTATGAGAAATTTTAATTAACTAATTATTCGTAATTTAATTGCTTATATAAACAATTATAAAAATTTAAAATACAAATTATATATTTGTTTTCATTTTATTTATTCTTCATTTTAATAAATTAACTATGCATTTATAAAAAAAAATATTTTTTTTTATTTTATCATATCTTTAATTGCTTAATCAATTAAATTTTATAATAATAAATTATATAATAAAATTATTTCTTTTAGAGAGAATTTAAATTAAAAATAGTATTTTAATCTTTACAATCTTTTACATCCTACTATCCAAAGAATAGTACAAATTTAAAAAATAATATTATAATTTGAATTATTTTTAATTTATTCATATATAATTTATACATGGGACACAATAGCTTATAATTATAAAGTATTGGGCGCTTTAATGAGTCAAAAAATTACGGCAACTTCAACTGTAGATAATTTAAATTATAATTATTTTATTCCAAAATAAATTATAAATATTTCTCAATTTTTATAATTTAATTTAAAAAACTTAAACTATGATTACAAAAAGTAAAACTCTTCAGATGTTTTATTAGGTTTTTTAATGATAAAATGTTAAAATTGCCAGAATTAGTAACGTTCAATACATTAATTCAAAAATTTTACTAGACAGACAATAAATATTATCAAGCTATAGCAATCATTAAAGCAAGGAAATACAATATATGGTTACTTTCATATAAAATTTTCTTATTAGAATTATACAAATAAAATGTCTATTTTTAAATGAGAAAAAATAGAAGAATAATTAAATTAAAATTTGTTGATTATAAATTCTCTTTTATATAGTTGCTTATTTATTCATTTTCCATTATTTGTTAGAATTAAAGTAAAATCAGTTTTTTAAAAAATTATTACAAAGAATTTTTTCATAAAAAATCACTTTTTTCCTCTTTTATATTATAAAAAATGATTAATATCTTAAGTTTAGGAAAATAACTTGGAATAAAATGGTAAAAATTCATCATATTTATGACAATTTTAATGATATAATGAGAAATATGATTTTATAAATTAATAGAAAAAGAGGAAAAATAAAATACCACAGTCATCTATTTTTAATTGAAAAATAAGCAAATAATTTTTTTTTATGTATAATGAATTAAAAATTTCGGGAAATTATTTAAATTGCAAAAAAATTAATACAATTTAAAAATATCAATATAAACTTAAGCATTTTAATATTATATATTTGTGGATAAAACAATCAATACAACCAGAATGATAGAAACCTTATTGAAATAGAACCTTTAGTAAAAAACATATTTTTTTATATATATAATCTTCCAATTATAAAAAGCTACAATTCTCATGAATTCCTTAATTTCTAATGAAAATAAATTGTGTAAAAATTTTACACCTTTATATGTTCCATTTATTTGTAATAATATATAATTTAAACTCTAATTAATAGTAGCTGATAAATATTCAGAAATTGTTTGTAATTTTCTAATTATAGCCAATATAAAACTTATAATTTATATAAAAACGCATAGTAATAATTCTTAAGTTATATTTTTATTTAATGAATAAAATAGGCATTATTATTATCATTAATTGATACTATTTAATTTTTATTCCATTTTTATCTTTATTTTTTGCTTAGTGTAAGATATCAACCAAAAAGATTATATGAAGAAAAAACTTTGCCTCCATTTAAACAACTTTTATAATAAAAGTGGATTTACTGGGATCTCACTGTAACAAAAATAATTTCTTTATAAATATGCCATATACATTTACATGGAAACACTGTTTTTAACTTATCATTTATGTTTAAAATGTATATAAATTAATATTTAAAATATTAATATTTATAAATAATAATGAATAATATGTAAATTCTTTCTAATTCTATTTGTCATTAAGCACCTTATATAGATAATTGTTCCTACCGAGATACCCTACCCCACCCCCTACCCCAAACCATACCCTACCCCCCATAAAATACCCCATTTCATATCAAATTCCTTATCTACAAGGTCTAAATCGATCTCCTTCATGACATCTCGAAATCAAAGACCCAATTTTATAGATAAAATAGGATATAATATCAAATTGCTTATTTCCATAAATGAAAACTTTCTCTTTAATATTTTTTTTTACTTATAGTAAGATATTTAAATACTATGGTAGGAAAAAATTTTATAAAATTTTTTATCCCTTAAATCAACTCCATCCGACATAACTCGAAGAAATAGTATGATTAATTTTTAAGTTTTTAATTTTCTTATTTAAAATATCTATTTGTCCATTATTATTTATAAATAAAGAAAATAAAAAACATAAAAATTAATCATACTATTTCTTCGAGTTATGTCGGATGGAGTTGATTTAAGGGATAAAAAATTTTATAAAAATTTTTCCTAATATTATAGGAATACATTTGATTTGGGAAAATAAATTATAATTAAATAATCAAAAATTCAAAATCGTGGCAGTTAACTTTCTGGAAACCTAGACAATATGGTACTTGTTCGATAGAGAATTCAAAATTAGCTGGACTTTACTATTGGCGGTACCCCTCTATCGCATTCCCAGAGCGAGTTAACTCGACTTTAATTTGAGAATGAAAATAAACTAAACAAATCACCAAAAATTAAAGTCGAGTTATCTCGCTCTGTGGATGCGATAGAGGGGTACCGCCAATAGTAAAGTCCAGCTAATTTTGAATTCTCTATCGAACAAGTACCATATTGTCTAGGTTTCCAGAAAGTTAACTGCCACGATTTTAATTATTTATTTATTAATTATTAATTTATTTTCCCAAATCAAATGTATTCCTACAATAAATAAATATAAATATATTACTATAAGTAAATAAAAAATTAAAGAAGAAGTTTTTCAATTATGGAAATAAAGCAATTTGATATTATACCCTATTTTATAAAACTCCATTAGTATTATTAAAGATAAATAGGTGGTAATAGAAATATAAATAATGTTGAAATATAAATCAGTGTTGATATTGTAGGAATACATTTGATTTGGGAAAAATTAAATTTAATTTATTAAAATCAATGAAATATTAAATTCGTGGCAATTATAAATCAGCTGAACTTTACTATTGGCGGTACTCCTCTATCACATCCCTGAAGCAAGATAAATCGACTTTAATTTTTGGTGATATGTTTAGTTTATTTTAATGCCGAAATTAAAGTCGATTTATCTTGCTTCAGGGATAAGATAGAGGAGTACCGCCAATACTAAAGTCCAGCTGATTTATAATTCTCTATCGAACAAGTACCATAATGTGAGGGTTTCCAGAAAGTTAATGCCACGAATTTAATATTTCATTGATTTTAATTAATTTAATTTTTCCCAAATCAAATGTATTCCTACAATATTGATTTAAAACTTAAAAAAATCTCAAAGTGATAAATACCTAACAAGCAAATAGTTTTAATTATTTAAATTAATCAAAAACTTTAAAATCCTTTAAATTATTAGATTTGGTTTTCCTCCATAACATGATTTTCATTGTTGATTCTTTTAAGTTTAAGTTTATCTCTTAATTTTATCCTCAGTTGCGTCTACTTCTCTATTTGTGTGACAGAAATACTATTTAATCAATAGGTTTTCTTTAGTTAAATTCTTTTCCACTAAAAACTATTATTCTCAAATCTAAAAGAAAATCGAAGTAACAAAATCTCTCTTTAATCTAATTACTGAAATTTTCAAAATGATATATTTAAAGTCAAAATATGATAGTAAAACTACAACATTAATACTTTGTTTAGATTGGAAAAGTAATAATTTAAATTTATTAAGGAAGAATTCGAATTTCTTATGGGAAACTCTTTTTTTAGAATAAGTTTGAAATAAATAATATGATTAATCTACTCCAATAAAGTGTAATAATAGATTTAAAATTTTTTTAATATATTAATTACTGGGCTGACATCTTGATTTTGGGTGAAGACTAGGTAATAGCGAGAATGGTTTTTTACGAGTTTTCTACTTCATGACTGCCACGTCAAGGAATTTGCCACGTCAACTTACTCAGATATGTCGACGTCACGATTAAGATTGATGGTTCGATTTTAGTATTAAACAGTGATATGTTAAATTTATTTGATTTTAATCATTAAACACAATATATTATTAATTATATGCTTTTATATAAAATAGGGTCTTGAGTGTCGAGATGTCTTGAAGGAGATCGATTTAGACCTTGTAGATAATAAATTTGATATGAAATGGGGTATTTAAGGGGGTGGGGTAGGGGGTGGGTAGGGTATGGGGTATGGGTAGGGCGTGGGGTAGGGGGTGGGGTAGGGTATCTCGGTAGGAACAGATAATGATGCTAGCATGAATCTCAATAATTAAATATTCAAATATTGAACTTAACTAATCAATAAAAATTGTAGATTTTTTATTTATATCTTGAAATAAGAACATTATTTGAAATTAGATTTTTATTTTACAAAAATTAGATTTATAAATGTAGTATTGTAGGAATACATTCGATTTGGGAAAATGAATTAAAATATAAATTAAAATTAATTAATTATTAATTACCTTCAGTTATGTTTTTTGAAAATGTCTGCAAACACTGACAATATTATACTCTCTGGATAGCGCATTAAAAATGAGACGGTGGTTGTTATTGCTATAATGATTTTATCTCTTCTCCCAAGTGAGAAAAACCCCTTTTACTATTTTGGGAAGTTAGCTCAAAATCAAAATATCTTGGTTCCTTGGATGATTCAGGAATATTGCCAATAGTAAAGTCCTGTTTAAATTGCGGGATTTACCGTAGAATCGAATCAGATTTGAATTTTGAGTCACTTTGAATTTTATAACTGCCATGATTTTAATATTTAATTCATTTTCCCAAATCGAATATATTCCTACAATAAGCTAATTAATATGCAATAATAATAATAAATGCTTTAAGGCGTCAATAATAAAATTATAATTATTATTTCCACATAATGATAAAGGATTCAGCATATTTTTTATTTTATCAATATTTTAACAGTTATTCTAAATAAAATAGAAACACTTTCTTTTTTATGATTTATTTATATATTCTATTTTATAGCGAATAATTTATAAAATCCTCATTAAATATTAATTTTAATATACCCTTATCCAAAAATGTTTTTTAAAAAAATTCTTTAGGTAGATATATTTTTAGTAACAAATCAATATTTATTAATAAATAGATTAAACTTCATTGTCCTACAGCACAAAATTATGGTCTGTGCTCAAGCAAATAATTTTAATTAAAAGAATTTTATTAATAAAAAATTTTGACAATTAATTAGGATTATAGTCGGATAGTAGGCTTATTTAGTCGTGATTAATCTGGTTTTAAGATAAATTTATAAAAATACACTTAACCATGACTCATTTGTTAGAGTGTTTATTGTCTTTTTATGTATTTGAAAAAGCATAAAATATTTTTTTGTAAGAATAACTGCAATTTTTGAAGATGAAACAAATTAAGATTGACTTATCATACTAATAATTTTAAATATCTAATTTTATCAGCATTGATTTTAATCATTAATAAAATAGTAGTAAAGTATAAACTGTAAATTGCAATGCAACCTACCTCCAAATCGTTATGGCAATATAATCCAACATATAATAAATAAACAATTTAATACCCAAAAAAAACTATCTGTAATTTGTAAAGTTCTTTATTATTTAGATGGAATTTATAAATTTAATTACAATAACAAGTAATACAATCATACAAGGTACTTAATCTACAAATTAATAGAAGTAATTTTTATTATATAAGTTGAAATAGAACCTAATAAAAATGGTTTCTTTCTACAAAATAAGAATATCATATTTTTTTAAAAAGGTGACTTATAATTATCCTATGGTATATAGTAAAAATCAAATTCTTTTTTATAAATTCTAACTAAAGTATGAGTTAATTTCTCTTTTATAAATAAAAAACTATATCAAAATTCTACAAAAGTTTTGGAGTTTTATTTTAAAGTAATTCATAATTTTATTTAGATACTATTTCTCAATCCAATTTAAATCCTCTAATAAATCTCATAATTGTATAATTTATTTCGTTTATCAATCTAATTATTCCTAAATTGATATATCTAAATCTAACTAATAAATAAGGCGCAAGATTCGCAAAAATAATTATAAAATCTAGTCTCTAAGACTTATAAAGAAGAATTTATCAGATAGAAGGTTTATATAATATTTAATTTATTTTAAAATCACAAATGCTTTAATTTAATTTAATAGCTTGAAGATTAATTAGTATTTATATAAGGTCTCTTGTAAAATTAATATGATCAATTTCTTTAATTTAATTTATTTGTTCTTTGTTCTATTATTCTTTTATTTCCTTCTATTTTATATATTTATTTGAAAATTTAAGAAAATAGGCAGGTTGTTAAATTTAAGAAATAAATCATAAATTAAATTGCTAGCTCTAAGAATATTCAATAATTAAAATAATTTTATAAAATACATATAAAAATACAGAATAAAAAGTATCTAAATTAAAATTAAATACCTCAGTTATTAATTTAAACTGGTTAAGTTTGTAATTTAATATAATTATAATATTTCTTGCATAAAAAATATCAATAAATATACTCAAACAATGAAGATTTTTATTTATTTGCTTAATATTGAAGCTTAAGAAAATTACAGGAAAAATAAAGAAAATATACAAATATAATTTTCAAATTGCATTCAAAACCCTTTCAGTAGTTTGATTGAGTTTTTGATTGATAAAAGAAGACTACTAGTGCATACTTTATTAGGGTTTTAATAGGGTTTATGTAGGGTTTAATGTATAGATATTAGTAACTTAAGTAAGTATATGTGAGGTATGGGGTCTGTTTATGACAGTGAGTATATAGATTTATTGTTTAAGTTGCGATATAAATGTAATGAATATAGTGAATAACTCAAGCCTGCTCTGAATTATATCTATATAGCAAGGCTTCTCCATAAATCTCCAGCAACTGTGAGGTCTCATAGTCTATTAGCATTGAATTGAAAAAGATAGCATCTTAATTCTAAGCTTAAGAGACCCTTATAATTTTAGCAGCATCATATTGAATATCTTATTTATGATAAGACTCTTAAATTCTGGGCTCATTTCTCTCTGGCCTAGAGAGCTGTGATGTTTCATCGCCAATTTCCTGAGCTTCATATTCTGCATAATCGATAGCTAACATATATAAAAAGAACGAAAATATCTTACAAGACAGTCAATCGCATTAAGAGAGTGATTGACTTTAATGTTCCATTTTATAAGGATAATTTAAATTATATGTTCAATTAAATGCAGAGGGCTAAAGAGCATACTATAAAGTTCATACACACTGATGAGGCAGTGTTCACGTTTAATACCTTCATAACAAGGTCTTGGTTTAAGAGATAGCATTATAGAAGTATATGATTAAAAGGTTAAGGTTTAAGCTCATGCTATACTTGGTAGAATTAGTGAAGATAATGGCACTCGAGACTTATGTTATCTACCCTCGCTCAATGAAGACAACCTCGCTCAATGAAGACTGAGTAATACATTAAGTTCTTATAATAGCTCAGAGATAAGTATGCCGACTAAGAGATTATTTTGTTTGTAGATAACTTATCGGTTCATAAAACTAAAGACTCAAGGAAGGAATATGAAAGGCTAAATATAACACCTGTATTTAATGTTCCTTACAGCCCTTAGTTCAATTGAATTGAATTGTATTGGGGGTTATTGAAAGGTCATTATAAGAAATTGCTGCTCTACCATATGATGCATGACTTGAAGATAGATACAGTCGATTTTATAATGTGTGCTGCTAAGAGAGTCAGCGATGAGAAAGCTAAAGTATGCGCAAGAGAAGAGAGATTTTGTGTAAATAAATAAGTTTAAGATTTAAATGAATGAACAAGTTTACATATTAAATTAAACTAGAAAGAGATTTGGCTTCTCTTTCTTTTCTTCCTCTTAAGGCTTGCTTGGGTCTATGTTTCTTCTCTAAGTGCCAGCTCCTGCATCAATGTTTATCTCTTCTGGCTTTTATAAATCTTTGAAGAGCCTCTTACTCAATTCATGTTTTACTTGAGACTTTTTCTCTCTTTTAATTTGCTGTGCTCTTTCATCAAGTATATAGCAGTACCAGGTTTTTCTATAAAGTTAGAAGACTAAGCTTACTTGAGAGAAAGGATGCTGTTAAAGTTCCTACAGCCAGGTATCACTTATTTTAATACCTTGCTTCTCTTTTTCTTCAGGAGAGATGCTGTATCGTTTCTTGTGAGCTTCTTAAAAATAACTTCATTTAAGTACTCAGGTTTCAGAGTTGCAAGAACACCAAAGAAGAAGTTTCTCTCTGGCAACTTATTAGAGAGTTGTAGCTTTGATGGGAGGTAGAGAGCTACTTCCGGATCATTCATAGCATCGTCATATAGGTTAGTAACTGATATTTCAGGGTAGTTAGGTATCTCGATCTTCCTAATTTCATTAGACTTAAAAGCTTTTTTCTCTTCACTCAGTAAGGCTTTTAAGAATGAGATTTTAGTTCCCTCC
>ARYC01007629.1:0-12502 GCA_000711775.1 Oxytricha trifallax
GAATTCTATTCCATTAAATTAAGGACTATAAGGAACGTTATAAACAGGAGTTAAGTTTAGGTCTTCATAAGCTTTCTTAGACTCCTTAGTCTTATGAACTGAAAGGTTATCAGCAAACAGGATGATCTCTTGGTTGCTATACTTCTCTCTGAAGCTTATGTAGGAACTCTATGTACTACTCTCGCTTAATAGAGCGAGGGTGAATCACATAACTCTCTAAGCCTGAATCTTCACTTATACCAGCTATAATTGCATGAGTGACTACCTTTACTTTTTAGGCATAAACTTCTATGTTATCATACTTTCTTATACCATGACTTATTAATAAAAGTGTTGAACGTAAACACAGCTTCATCTGCATGTATGAACTTGATGTTATTATCAATAGCTCTCTGCATTTAATCATATATATATTTTAATTATTACTATAAAATGGAACTGTAAAATCAATCACTCTCTTCACTCTGTTGACAGTCTTGAAAGTAATACCATTTCTTCTATAAATATTGGCTATAGTCTAAGGAGAGATGCGCATATCAGGAAACTTGCGATGAAACATTACAGCTCGCTAGTCTAGAGGAAAGTGTGCCCAATACTTTAAAGTCTTAGAGTCACAGAGGTATTCAATATAATGCTGTGAGAACTTTTATTTTCTAGCAGGATGCTTTCAAGTACCAGAATTAAAATGCTAAACAGCTAAAATGCAGTGATACCTAAAAGAAGATGCACTCTTGTGAAAGAGCTTAGCAATAGCTGCATAATTCAATACTGGTTTGACTTAATCTATATTAATACTCGTACCATACCTAAGCTGAAGCAGTAAATCTAAATATTTCTCATCATAAATCGAGCCTAAATTTCGCTAATTTCTATTTCTCATTTTGTAAATAGACCTAATTTCTCTACTAACCCCAATAAGACCCCAACTATACCCTACAAATCAAAGCACTTATAAACCTCACTAAGGGGTTTTGGGGTTTTGATTAATGGGGCTAACGTTATGGGGTCATTATATTCAGAGGCTTGGAGAGATAACTACTCCATTCTTGTCATAATATTGCATCAGCTAGCTGGAGAAAAGTTTTAAGAAGTCATAGATAATCTCAAGTCTGTTTCTCAGCTTGCATAAGACCTGATTGATTCGGGCACTATGACTAACTTTGATGATATTTTGCATATTTTGGTTAAAGGGAACTCAATCTAAATTCTACTTCAAACTAAATTATCCAAATTTTATAGAATCATATAATTAATGGATTTTGATATTATTCAATTCTAAATTTTTCTCAGAAATAATTCTCATGATTCTTTATTTGACATGGACATATAAAATCTTATCAATTTAATGCAATTATTTATAATTATTAAATATAGTTTTTAGAAGATAATGAGCTATAATATATACAATCAATTCACTGAAAAGATGCTTTTAAAGAGAGAATAAATGAAATATATATGAATACTATATGGGTATTTTTTAAAACACTATAAATACAATTAATGTAGACTATTTCATCAGCTAATCTTCAAAAAATATATTTCTTAAGAGATTCATGTGAGCCAATTTGTATTGCACAATTTAATCCATTGTTTCAAGTAAAGAGATTTTCAGAAGACATCACTAGTATTTATGTCAATTTCAACGCAAAACAACGAGCTGACACAGAAGTTATGACAGACTTTGAACTAGGATCTATAATAACATTAGCAAGAACTGACTCAACTATCAAAATTCTTGAATAACTTGTTGGACTCAACAGACTATTCAGTTAAGACATCCTAAAGAAAGTTACAGATATCAAGTTTTAAGAAGTAGTGTTGGGATGCAAACTACTAAAATTGCCTAAACAATATTGAGATCTACATAAAATGTTTGCAATAATATTTATATTTCCTCAAATTTTGTCTAATTTAAGCTTATTATCACCAGAATGAAAGAACTTATCGGTAAATATAGATCCTTCACTATTTAATCAATAATTTAAATATAAAGATCAAGGTAATTAAATTCAAATACTAAACAAAAGTATATGGAAAAAGGAGGGAAAAAGATAGAAGAAATCAAAGAAAAAATATAGAAGAAAACTCAGTTTACAAAGAAAGAAACTAATCACTCATTAAAAAGGCTTGACCCGTACTTTTTCTTGTATAAAATTTTTTCTGAGGTCACAATGCACACACTAATTATTTATATTTATTTTTTTAATTAAACCTCTATTTATTTTTATTTTTTTGAATTTATTTAATCAATAAATAACAAGATAATAGTCACCTTCCATTTAATAAAAAAGTAAAAATTATTGTGATGAATTTTTATTCCATTATTTGTAAATAATCTTCTTAAACAACACTATTGTAACAATTTCTAGTAAAGTTATACGGAGAAAATATTACAAATAAATAGATGAATGCATAGCTTAATATCTTTTAGATCTTCAATGCTTTCTTAATAAAATTAAATGAATTTTAACCTTCTTTTTTTACTTAAAAGATATGATAATTGAAAATGATAACCTCTAGATATTTAATTGGGCCATATTATCATATCAGAATTAGTTGTAAGAATTTCTCACTTAATGTCACAACTAATTGTGATAAGTAATAAATGATATTTCCTTATATAGAGATGTGAATAGCTCACTATAAAAATTCCAAAAGGAATTTATAAATGACTAAGAATTAGTAGTGGAAATTAATTAGTAAAATTGCATGAATAAGCAAAATCTAGTCATTCAATAATAAAAGAAAGAAGATAAATCTTTAATAGGCAGACAATAATAATTTAGATAAGTCCTAATGAATAAGTTAATTGAAAAAAATAGAATTTAAACTCATACTGTTTAGATAATTTATATGCAAGTAGTCTTTTATCAAAATTTTATCTAAAATAATTTAATTATAACTTATAATTGCAAACCTTTTGATATCACTTGAAATAATTGTAAATTTATAACTGGAATTTTATTTAAATAGAAAAATTATAAGAATTATAAGACTTTAAAACTTATTCATACTAAACTTAATTGAGTTAAATTAAAGTTAATAAAAAAATTGAAATTAATAACTTCGATACTAACAATAAATCGGACAACCTCAATATTATCAGTTCAAAAAGTCTATAAACTCTTGCTATAGTTATCATAGACATTAGCTTAGAGGACATATGAGATCTGTATACAATGAAGAAGCTAATCTATATTGTGAGGAACGTAAACAAACGTCTGGGTCACCAATCCTTCATAATTGTTTCATTTCTTAACTATAAATTTTAATTTTCATTCAAAAAGGTAATGAAAACAAATTAACGAACTGGTCCTACTTAATTTAAAAACTAGTATAAAAAATAAGGCATCACATCTATTACAGTAATCTAGTAACTGCTTCTCTTATACTATCAAAACAACGGTGTATAGATATTTAAATCAAAATTTAAGATGAAAAGTAATGATATTAAAATGACTCTCTTATCTAAAGATAGATCTGACAATGAAGCCTCCATAATACTTAACTACGATAACAAACTTTCCAAAAATTTTACAATACTTCAGCAAATGGGATTTGAAGAATCATTCAACAACCAAACCAAGATAAGATCTATCATTGAATTCGACTCCAAATCTAACATATATAATGACCATAGCAAAAAAATATTACGCCAAATAGCTAGAAAAATCGCCTTTCTCGATGAATTGACCTAAAGAATAAAGGGTTAAATCGTCCAAGTAGGTGAACCATACCTCTCCCTCTTTAAATAGTTTGCAGCAATAGAATTAAGAACAGACATTTTTACAGCAAAGCAACTATAGAGGGAGTTGCTGAAGAGAATCAATAAAAAGCAAGATTCTTTTCTAAATAGAATGCATATAAATGCACTCAGGCTTCATTAGAAACGATCAAGTTAAATTGATAATTACCAAGTTCAAAAATGAAATTAAAAGACAGTTGTTTAGAATCAATGTTGGATTCTCTAACTATTACTCAGGAGAAGTAGCCAAAGTAGACGGCTATCATTTGTACATATAAGACAAAATAAAATCTAAGTCAGGCCAAGAGAAGAAGAACAACTCAAGAGCCAATCATTAGAGAGAGAAGAAGCAATACTAAAGGAAGCCTATGAAACATATAGAAGAGGAAGTAGTTGACCAACTTAAGTTGTATATCCACACTAATACAATAAGAGTGGCCAACCCCTCAAGTGATTTATATTGAGTGGCCTTTTGAGCCCTCATTTTATGATTTAATTATAAATACGAATATTATTTTAACTATTGAAAATCTTAATAATAAGAAATAATCAATATATAAAAATGCTTTTATTTAAAACTTCTCTAATTTAATTTTAAACAAAGATATGGCCCTTTTACTATTTCATTTTTAACTTTTATAAACTTAGGACCTTAGCCTGCCTGCTAAATGAACCACCAAGTATGTTTTTGACATATTTTCGTAGTAATTAAATTCGATTTTGAATTTACTTTGGCCTAGTTAGAGATCTTTGACAGATTATACTGTATTATCTAGAGTAGTTTATCAGCAGAAAAAATATGACTTACATTCTATTCTAGTACTGGACATTATCTTTTGAATAAACACTTTTGCTATTAATATACAGTTGGCTGTATTGATTAGGCCTCTTATATCTCTAAATAACTAGACCTCAGTTGTTGCTTGTGAGATGAACTTGTGAGCCTCCTGGATAATTATAATATTGTTTGTTGATTAATCGTTATCTATGACTTTCTCTTCCTTACACTTAGAGTCACGATAATGATATACATTCATTATTGTGAGCGATTATCTCATTGAAATAAGTTTCTAAAATATTGTTTTTAGTGCAATAAGATTACATAAGCAATTATAGACCTGAATTCTTTATATTACGCATCAATCCTGAATTATACATAAAATATTGTTAAATAATACAAAAGTACCCTTCTCTTCTGAGCAGAAAGATGTTCTAGTTATCCTCTAAACTATAATGATCGCGCTAATAAGTATTCATTCAATAATATAAATGAAGTTGAATAATTGTTTATTAAGATGCATTAAAAACTATTATCATAGCTATTTAAAGTTGTCAAACCGCATAGCTGTAGAGACTTTATTCTTAAAAATATTTACACTAAATATATAACGAGTAAATCATACAGAAAATAAGAATAAGTATTTCTATTAATACCTTGATGCATATCAACTTTTAATAATAAGAGACTTTAATTAACTCACATTTTTCGTGTAAGTTACTTTTCATTTATTAAACCGATATCTTTAAAGTTTATTTGGCAGCTTTCGTACTTGTAAAATCGTCTCATTGAAGGAAGTTTTATTCAATATCTCTATAAAAAATGTTATAAACCATCTTAATATATAAAAGGTTTAATTTTGTTAGCCATGAGTATTTTAATGTTTTAATGTTTTATTCAATTTTTTGGGTAATTAATCAAATTTAGCTGACAATTTTTCATTTAATATTATAAATAATAATTAATTTTAAAATTAATAACTGGTTTACTAATAAGATCATTTAGAGATGAAAATATTCTAAGTATTTAATTGAAAAGATAGGAAATTCAAAATGAATATGAGAGATAATTGTTTTAAATTTTATAACTTAGTCGACTATTTATTTAACTAATAAAATGATTTCACTATATAGCTAATCTTCAATAACAAATAAAAGTAATTAACTATATTGTTTTAGTTTAAATGAAAATATATTTAATATTATTAAAGTGATGGGATATCAATTTTTAAATTATTTTTTATAATTTCCAAATAATTTTCATTTTTAAACTTCGATTGAAATTTTTGTTCATTCTGGAATCATCAATTCATATTAAGTAGATGCGATATCTTCATCATATTTTTTCTTTATCTTCAGGATATCTTCTTCTATAAATGGGGATTAAATTAGTCTAAATAATAATAGCATCAGCATTAACAGCAAATGACTAGAGCAAATAGGTTAAGCATGCGAAAACTATCTATATTAAGTAATAAAACAAGAAGAAAACTTGTTCCTTAAACAAATTGATATCATAACATTGGGCATTTAAAAACAAAAAACTTTGATATGGTTGATATTATAAATAATACATTTATATTGAGGTCTCTGGAGAACTTTCATCTTCTTCCTCTTTTCTTGCATTCGTTGTTTGTTTCCTTTCTTCTTCCTTGTTTCTATATTATAATCCTCTTCTTAAGTTAGGAATTTAGAATTGGTCTTTATACTCAATAAACTTGAAGGATTGGTCAAAGTTCTTGATTTAGATAGGGATTTTAAGTTCCTCAGCTTGACGAGATTTTTCATATCTATTAGTGGTGAGATGGGTTATTTTATATTTGTGGAATTATGAGTTTTTATAGGCACTTTATTAATGTTTCTTTTCTTTTGAGGTCATTATGAAAATCAGAGCCAATACAAATGCAGGATAATTCATTGACTATGACTTTCTTTAAAATTTCAAAGTTTAATATTCTGAGAAGTTTACTTAGATCTTATAGTGTCTTTACCGGTGATTGATTTATTTTTATTTTATTGGCAAGATATTCATCTGTCGCACTGACATATTTTATGAATTGAGCATAGGCTCTGAAGGTTGCCTTTATAAATCTCTTAACTTATTTTTTACATATATTGTAGGTTTTATGCAACTTAATTTTAAGTTAATAATAATAATTAGTAATAATTTAATTAATAATTTTAATTATGATCCATATTTAGTGCTGACTTTTCAAAGTCTTATTATTATCATCATATATAGTAGTGTCAAATCTCAATGTTATTTTTGAAGTCATTGGGTTCAGGAGCTGAGTGATTATATTTTCTTACTATTGAGGGTATTTATTTTCTAAATGAAGACATGTTTACTTTAGTCTTCTTCATATGATTGTGATTAGTCAAAGAGTTCTCATTCTTCATAAGACTCCAATCTCTCCTTGTCTTTGTTTTAAATAATCTTTTTCGTTATGAGGTTGGGATATGTGTTAGGTGAGTGATCTTTTGACTAAAAAGAAAAATTGAACCGCTAAATAAGATCGATCTTATTGTAGGTCGAGGTAGGTTTGAGTATATGAATTTTATTTATTGCCATTTTGTCGTAGCCTGTTAGGATTGTATGAGCCTGAATTTATATTGATGCTAGTTTGAGCATTTTGAATAGTTATTAGGTCCATATTTTAATGGTATCAAAGTTGCTTTTACTCTATAATTAAATCATAGTTAGTTGATATTTGAATTTGTTGACAAAAGAAAGAGTAACCTTTACTCATGAGTTTTTTGGCAAAAGGTAATTATTTCTGTCTTATGAAGTCCTCCTCATTGATTTTTATTGAGACTGATAAATTCATTATTAAGAAAGAATATGAAATCATTTATCTGCATATTTTTATGTAATCACTTTATATTTTTATTAGTCTACTCATTCAGTGTTTTTTATTAATTAATTATAAATTGATTTTTATAAATATTATAAATTAATGTTCGAAGTTGTTTTGGAGGAATTATTAAAACATTAAGGGATAATAGCCATCTCCAATCAAATCAAACAAAAACTAAGTAAATTATAGTATTTATATCAAAAAATATTCATAAACTTTTCAATGGTTTAGTAAGTTTTCATAAAAATTCAGTTAACATACAGAGAAGTAAGGACTTTTCAGTGTGAATTTTACGAACATAAATAATTTAATCCTCTCTTTTTAATCTAATGAATAAATTTTAATTTGATAAAAATACCAATAAATTAATCATTAACTCAGAGATGTTTCTGAATTAATGAAAGCAAAAGTTGAATCCAAAATTTGAGGAAATAATATTAAAGCAATATTTTTCATAAAACAAAATTCTCATAATAACTCTAAATTGTATATCATGGATGGGGAATTACTCTTTAAGCTTTCTTTTAATTCTATATTTGCTAAGCAGGCCTTTTAATCTGTATTCGTTTAAATAAAAAGCAGGGAATAAATTAATGAAAATAGTCAGGTTAGTTATGATAATAATATTAAGAGGTAGCTTTAGAGCATTCAGTACAAATTGATTAGATTAAAAAATAATTTACAACATTTTTTAAAAAAATAAAATCAATAATAATTGTAGATGAAATATTTATAGACTATAATAATGTAATGGCCTTTAAGCAAATGTTATATGCCCTGTAAGATTAATTATTAGATCCTTGAAAAAATTAAATTTTTTATTAATAATTAATAATTGAGCTAAAAATCGAACTGTTCAACTGGAGATAATTATATATAAAATCCAAAGAATGCAGTATTCCAAGAATTATTAAAAATAATGAAGAATCAGAATTCTACATTATGTTTAATAATTAAATAGATAACTATTATATTTAATCAATTTTTTAATTTAGATTACGAATTAGAAGACAGCCTTAAAAATTCATTATAATACAAAACTTAAAACACCAACTTTAATAATAATCAATGAAATAATACTGAACTTTCAGCAATAGAGTAAAGGTGTGGAGAATGGTTACTCCCTATGATTTACGAACTTTAATAATCAGCATTCTACTATCAGTTTTTATCACCATTTTAAAATTAAAGATTAAATTAATTTTCAATTTAGAGTTGATTAACTTGCTCGTTCATTATTCATAATAAGTAAACTTGATAGTCTACTAAGAGTTATATTTTTGGCAAAAGAAATTACTATTTTTATATAAATTATAATATTAGAAAATGATAATTTGATATCTATAGCTAAACTTTCAAATCGTTTAATAACAATATCAGATGCTTGATAGTTTCAAGAGCATATCTTAATTATTGATCAGAGTGTAATTATTCATTAAGAGTAATTAAATAGTCGGGAATTTAAAAATAAAATATATTTGAATATGATTTATTATACTACCTGGAATTTGATATGCTTAATGCTAGTCTTTAACTACTTCGTTATGATTCTGGTAGTTAAATGTGTTTTAGTTTGATAAATTTCCAGCTATTTCTATAAATAATCTACAGTTTTTATTCATTCAAAACCCTAAAACCCTTTCATTAGTTTGATTGAGAATTAGTAATTTAAGTGAGTATAACAAGCGAGTTTTTTAAATGTTTCACACAAACATAAGCTTAGAGTCATGTGGCAGTTCTCTAATTTTTATCTTTCTAAGTTGATGTTTGATTGTTTCTATTGTTTGTTAATAATCTTAGCTTGTCTTGATAATAGTTGAGGATGCAAGTTCTCTGAGACCTCCATTTATTTTATTTTTATCGAGATATTATTTGATTCTCTGCTTAGAATCTCTCTCACTCCTCCAGCTAAAGTAATCGTTTATTGGCATGTCGCTCTCTATTATTATTACTGCTAGAGCCCAGATATCCCATTAAGTGTCTCCATCTCTCCAATCCTCTCTCTCTGGAAAATCCAGGAGTGCCGTATACATTTCCTAATGCAAAGGCTTGCACTATTTGAGCTCTGTTGAAGTCAATAAAATAAACTCTAAGAGGCTGAAAATTCAACATGATATTCTCGGGCTTTAAGTCTCTAACCTAGCTTGTGAAGCTCTTCAATCCCCTAACTATCTGCTATACTATCTAGCTAATTTATCTCTGACATCTATTGTCAGATAAGAATTCTCTATAAGTCATTTAAAATAAAGGAAGCCTGAAGCTACACGATCTTTACCAAGTAAAATAGCATCAAGCTACATGATATGCCTACACTCATTTAACTTTGCCTTTTAAAGAGCATAATACTCATTAGCAAATTCCATTTGGAACTTGTCATCAGCAAGGAAGTAATTGAAAGGATATATCTTTAGCATATTAGTCATCAGTAATGACTCTCTTCTCTACTTTATCTTCAAGAGTGAGAAAGCTTTCTAGACAAAAATCTAAGTCAATAATTTTTAATATGGGAATCTTCATTGCCTCTATTTTAACCATGATTTTATTGATCTCAGAAACTCGAAAGTTCTTGACTGCTTTCTTCATTTTAACTTACTTCTAGACTTCAACTCTAAGAGACTCTCCAAATCAAGTTTAAACTTAATTTGGAGGTAAAGTTATTAAAAATTTTTAATTCAATATGCTCCTAATTAAGTTTTAACCTTAAAATTTAACTCCTAATAAAGTTTGAACTTAATTTGGAGGACCTCCAAAAATAATTAAACATTATTAGCACCAATTTAATGGAGATAGATTGATAAAATGGAAATCAATCTGTGAAACTTGGAACAAGCTCTTCAATGCTTCTACGCATATCATTTCAAGGTTGACCTCCAGTAGGTCCTCCCTATTTAGTAGTAAGATTTGAGAAAACTCAGAGGAATATCCAGGAAAGTAAATTTTATTATATATAATTTCATGATTTTTTCATAAAACTATATATAAATCAATTTTTTTAATTTACCAATTGTTTCGGGGATATATTAAAAATCCTTTAAGAATTGCAAAAATATAATTCAAGTAGTTTACTATAAATAACGTTGTATAAATATAAATTGGAAACTTATAAGAAAATATTCATATTAACAATAAATCAAAGTGCATTTGAAGTGGAAAATTAATGTTTATAGAGATAAATATTATAAAGTTCAGCATAAATAGACTAATTTATCTTCAATCTAATGTAATTTAAGTTATTAAAAGTTACTCCTAGTAATTAGAAATATTAACCAAGAAAAATAAAATGTTGAAAAAAATGAAAAAAAATTTAATTGCCAGTAAACTTCCCTAAAAAATTTTTTTCATCATAAAATTGGGCAGGACTCCCCCCCCCTAAGATTTTAATAAACTTATAATGGATATCCATAATTTTGAATTTCATTAAAATTTCTTGAAAGAGGAAGCAAGATGGAGTTTATGAATGATGGAATGAAGAGAATTCAATCTCAAGATTTAATAGGAAAATTTCTAAGTAAAGAGGATCTTTATAGATATTTGGTAAAGCAAGGTAAGTTCTTAAGTAAGATCAATAAATCCATTATAGTTGGATTGTTCTTGACGACTTAGGTGGAAACTAAAATCTCATTCTTAAAAGTCTTACTGAGTGAAGAGAAAAAAGCTTTTAAGTCTAATGAAATTAGAATGATAGAGATACTTAACTACCCTGAAATATCAGAAACAAATCTCTATGACGATGCTATGAGTGATCCAGATGTTGCTCTCTACCTTCCATCAAAGCTACAGTTCTCATATAAGTTGCTAGAGAGAAACTTCTTCTTTGGTGTTCTTGCAACTCTGAAAACTGAGTGCTTAAATGAAGTTATTTAAGAAGCTCACAAGAAACGCTACAGCATCTCTCCTGAAGAAAAAGAGTAGCAAGGAATAAAAATAAGCGACACCTGGCTCTAGGAACTACAGAAGCATCCATTCATCTCAAGTAAGCTTACCCTTCTAACTTTATAGAAAAACCTGGAATTGCTATATACTTGATGAAAGAGCGCAGCAAGTTAAACAGAGAGAGAGAAAGTCACAAGTAAAGCGTGAATTGAGTAAGAGACTCTTCAAAGATATCTAAAAGCCAGACGAGATGAACATAGATGCAGGGCTGGCACTAACAGAAGAAACATAGGCCCAAGCAAGCCTTAAGAGGAAGAAAAGAAAGAGAAGCCAAATACCTTTACGGGAAAATTTAATATGTGAACTTATTCATTAGTTTAAATCTAATACTTATTTATAAACACAAAATCTCCCTTCTCTTGCGCACACTTTAGCTTTCTCATCACTGACTCTTTTAGCAGCACTCTTAATAAAATCGACTGTATCTATCTTTAAATCATGCATCAGATGGTAGAGCAGCAATTTATTATAATGACTTTTCAATAACCCCCAATATAATTCAATTCCATTGAACTAAGGGCTTCAAGGAACATAAATACATGTGTTATGTTTAGCCTTTCATATTCCTTCCTTGAGTCTTTAGTTTTATGAACTGACAAGTTATCAACGAATAGAATAATTTCTTAGTCAGCGTACTTATCTCTCAGTTATTGCAAGAATTTAATATATTATTCAGTCTTTATAGAACGAGGGTGAATAACATAAGTCTCGAGGCCACTATCTTAACTGATTCTACAAAGGATTGCATGAGTTTATATCTTAACTTTTTTATCATAAACTTCTATATTACTATACCTCTTGTACCAAGACCTTGATATAAAGGTATATAATGTAAGTAGAGCTTCATCAGCGTGTATGAACTTTATATTATGCTATTAAGACCTCTGCATTTAATCGAATATATAATTTAAAAATTACTTATAAAATGGAACATTAAAGTCAATCACTCTCTTAATGCGATTGACTGTCTTGTAAGATATTTCGTTCTTTTTATATATGTTAGCTATCGATTAAGCAGATATGTTAAGCTCAGGAAATTGGCGATGAAACATCACAGCCCTCTAAGCGAGAGAGAAATGAGCCCAGTATTTAAGAGTTTTATCATTAATAAGATATTCAATATGATGCTGCTATAAATTTTAAGGGTCTCTTATGCTTAGAATTAAGATGCTATCTATTTAAAATCAAT
>ARYC01007630.1:0-19581 GCA_000711775.1 Oxytricha trifallax
CCTAGATAATCCTTAGATGACATACTTGAGCAACTATAGAGAGCAAGATTCAAGAGATACAACAAAGACAAGCAGATTAAATTTGTTTTAATTAAGTACTCTAATACTCATTTAATATTCATTAAATTCACATAAAACCTGCATTTCTCTACTAACCCCAATAAGACCCCAACTATACCCTACAATCAAAGCACTTATAAACCTCACTAAGGGTTTTGGGGTTTTGAATGTGAATTACACAGAAATTTAAAGAATGCAACTCAAAAAGTTTTTTAAAAAAATAAATCAATTTACTTTTTTATTTGTAATAATAAAAATAATCATTTTTAATAAAGTTGAGGAATAAAATTTCTCTGATGTTTATAAATTTCAAAGAATATTATCCAAACTAGCAAAATCTTATTAAAAACAATGGTCTTTATTATGATATTTATTATACGTATCTATACATATTATATATCATCCCACAATAAAACTATCCTGACCTCTTATCCTAAGATTTATATTATTTAAATAATGATGATTAGTTATATAACCAATTAGATTTTAACAATTAAAATAAAGTTATATTATAAAAAAAACAACATAAATTACTATTATTTAATTAAATCTTCGAAAAAATAATAATATTAGGTTATACTTAAATTTATATTCTTTTCTTGCTTTAATTTACAATTTTTTATAATTTGTATCTAAATTAATACAAATTATAAAGAATTAAATCTTAATATTTTTTTAAATAGAAGATTCAATCTCACTCTTAAGCACAAAATGAGAATGAGAAATTAGGACTATATATTAATAAATATAATTAAATTTGGAAAAATAAAATCTATAATTCAGTAATTAAAATTATATACAAATCATTTATTTATAACCTATTCATATATGATTCTTAAATTAAAATAAGTTTAATTAATGAATAAATGTATTTTTAAACAATAATTAATAATAAATATAGGCTTATCAAAGTTTTATAATAATAAATTTAGTAATTCGACAAATCTATAAAGTGCTTTAATTCAAAATTAATATTTTGCAATAAATGCCTATAAAAGTACAAGAGTAAATTCCTTTTAATAAAAAAATCCATAGCTTCTGAGTGAATAAAGTAAATTAAATCCCATAGAGTTTATTAAATAAACTAGACTAGGCATAAATTATTATGAGTTAACAAAAAATATATTTTATGTTAAAAATATAATATAATTTAGAATTTAGTTAAGAGATTTTATTAATAAAATTAATATTTGAGAAATAAATACATCATTAAATGATTATTCTAATAATGTTTTTTGAAAATAAATCATATAATTTTTTAATGAGTTAGTGTATATTAGAGTTAATAAATGTAATATTGCTTTTTTAATTAATGAGTAATAATTTATTTTAAAATTTAAATTGAGATAATCATAAAACTCCTATTCTCTATTAACTTTAGATATAAGGGTAAATTGTTTTAAAAAATTAAATATATAAGAAAATCCTTTGAATTGATAAGTTGATTAGATTATGTTACTTTTATGACTAAAAATTTTAGAGATTTGCAAATATAATTTTGATTTTTTAATAAAGTATTTTTTGTTGTATTGATAATACATAATGCTTTAAATTTAACTGGTATACATTTTAATTTATTATTGCAATTAATCTATAATCAATAAAAATTTTGAGATATTAAATTTTACTTGGTTATTCTAAATGCTCATATTTTAAATTAATTTATATAAAGTGGTTTATTATTATTAATATTAGTTTAAATTTTAAGATTATATTTTTATCAACTTTAGTAATACATTATAATAAACTAAAATAGTATCCACAACTTCTACCTACCTCATTTAATAAAAAATTTAGAAAATATCAATTAATTAACAAGTAAGTAATATAAATACAATTTTTGTTTATAATTAAATTATTGATTATTTATTTTTTAATATGAGTTGATAGTATTCAATTATTAATAAAAAAATATATCTGTGTGAATATTATCCTTATTAATTATATTTTTTTAATTATACAATTATAAAATTTGTTTGGTTATATTTTAATGATTTGAAAAACTAAAAAATAAAAAACAATCTCACCTAATTTTGCTGATTTTTTCCTTTAAAAACGTCAAAGAATCATAAATTTTTATTTTAAATTCATAATGAAAATTAAATTTAACTTTTAATTTGCATATTTTCTTTTTAATTGATGCTGCGTTAGTTGAGGTAAAGCTTTATAGTATAATAATATAACAAGACCAATGTATGAAAGTTTGTACTCATATATTTCATTTGTATTATATGAATTAACTTAACAAATAATTTTCATCTATCATATATGATAAGTAAATTAAATAATCAAATTATTTTAATTTATTTCAGTCTCCTCAAATATAAAAGAAGGAAATCGTGATATATTATTGATAAAGTATAATTTTCTTAGGTAATTAATATAGATGTATGCATAAGTTAAGTATTATTTTACAATCATAATAAAAAAAAGAAATTTATAATTTCATTGGGAAAAAAACTATACTGTAATTAATGTATATGAGTTTAATTAGGAAATAATATCAGATCCTGAATTTCTTATATTTAAACTCAGTTTTTCAATTTATTATATTGTATCGAAAAATAGTATGACAACTCATAAAATCCATTTTTTTCAATGTAAAAGTAAATATTTGATTTTTGTATTTATTTATTTTATTTGCCATAAATTTGTAATAATTAGTTATTTTAATATTCAAAATTAATTATACTTAATAATAGAATTGAGTACTATCAATTATTTAGATTTTAAATTATTAAATCTAAGTTTTATAATTCACTATTTTAACTTATTTAAAATATATATGAGATAGAAATAAAAATTCTTGAATTTATATAATTGCCAATCTTATTTTAGTGGTCAAGATAAAATTATAAATTTTAAGAAAAGTATATTATGAAATTATAAATATAATATTCAAATTATATTATATTATATATTTATTCGAATATTTCTATATTATAAAAATAATTTTGATTACTTAAACTAAAAATAATATACTTATAAATTAACTTCTGAGATTTTAGACAGTACTAATATTTTTCAAAGAAAAGTTTAATTTACAAATTTCAAAGGATATTTAAGCAAATAAAATAGAAAAAAAATAATGAAAAAAAAGAGCAAATAGAAATTAAAATAAATTATTATTGATAAATCTAGTATGGATAAGGTTATTACTATACTTAAATTGGAAATATAAGTTGAAAATTATTGATAAATTAATTATAAATAATGTTATATTTAAAATGTGATATAAAAAATGCTATAAAAAGGGATATTGAAAATAAATAAAATTAAAATCTCCAGACATAATAAAAAATTAAGCATTGATTATTTTACGAAATTTTAAATTAATTAATTATATTTTCATTTCAATGCAAAAATGAAGCATCTAATTCATACTTCCTAAAAAAACCGAAAATAGCGCAAAGATAAAAGCAAAATAATCTATTTTCAGCTATTTCCTTATATAACCCTTGACCCTTCATTTTTGCGGTTTTAATAGCCTCAAAGATTGTCTCGGAAATCCATGAGGTGACCTTGAATTGAGCAAATCCACTAAGTTTGGGCTCTTGAACATGACTGTGACACCACATCACCAGATATATAAACATTTCCCAAAGTTATAGGGGATCATTTCGTCCATTTCTGCTTTTTCAAATTTTGTCCTGGGTCTAACCCTTCCCAGCCAACATGCAGTATCGAATTTATACTTCCTAAGAACTCCATTAAGTATCGATTCTAATTATTTAGACGTTTCTGGGAGTAAATATTGTAGAATATATATTTGAATTTGGAAAATTAATTAAAATTAAATAAATAATAATTAAAATTATTGGCAGTTAAAGTTGGCCAATTTGAACAATCTTGGGCTCATTCGATAGAGAATTCAAAATTAGCTGGACTTTATTATTGGCGGTACTATTTTATCACATCTCTGGAGCGAGATAACTTGAGTTTAATTAAACCCACAAAATTCATTAAATTATACCCTCACATTAAACTCGAGTTATCTCGCTCCAGATATGAGATAAAATAGTACAGCCATTAATAAAGTCCAGCTAATTTTGAATTCTCTATCGAATGAGCCCAAGATCGTTCAAATTAGCCAACTTTAACTGCCAATAATTTTAATTATTATTTATTTAATTTTAATTAATTTTCCATATTCAAATGTATTTCTACAATATAGAATCTTATTAACGTTATTTATATTGTTTAAAGATTAAAGTTTTTTTATAAATCATAAAATTCATAGATTAAAATTTTATGTATTATATATTTATAATTTTAACATTTCTAGATTTAATAGCAATTATGTTGAGATTTCTTTTATTCAAATTATAATAAATCATTTTTTAACTATTTAAACCATTAATCTAACATTATTTTTATTTTTAGAATGAATTATGTTTTTAATTTAATCTTTTAATATTTATATTTGTTATCATTGTTTAACTGATAAATTAAATAATTATTTTATTATATCTATTTTAATTCCTTTTGTTTTAAATTATAGCAATACTTAATATATTATTTAAATAGTGCACAATATAAAAATAAGTTGATTGTATTTCATTTTTTGACAAACTTTTCGTTCTTAATTCAATTTTGCTCTAATTTAAACTTATTATAATTGAATTTTTTTATGAATTCTATAACAACAAATGAATTCTTTTATTAAAAGTAAATTAATTTCAAATTTTTAGTTTTTATTATTTTTTATTCACAAAAGAAACTTAAATATATTATATATATTATAAATAATTATATAAAAAATTATGTTTAAAATCATTAAAGTGGTTCATATTATATTTTTATTATTCTAAATTTTTTAAATCTTTAATATTTGTAAACTATTAAATCTTATAAGATAAGAATTTTTGGCTAAGGTGACAAACACTCACCCCCCCTAAGGTGTACTTTTGAAATTGTATTCTGATAGAATTCGACCTCCTGAGTAAAGTTTTCTTAAGAACTAGTCGTAAGCGGATAATAGTTTTTGAGATAAACCACTTCCTAAGTCAGAAAATCATATATAAAATCATAAAATTTGACTTTAAAAATTTTGACAAAATTCTAAAAAAAATATTTTATTTTCAACTTTCGAATAATTTTTTTGTCTTTTAATTAACTTGTTATAAAGAATTCAACATTTATTCTCATATTTTATTTGAAGCAAACTTAAATTTTAAAAATGTTATAATTATATGTAATAGCCTAAAATTTGTAATATTTTGATATGTAAAAAAAACTTTAAGTTTGCTTCAAATAAAATATAAGGATAAATGTTGAATTCTTTATAACAAGTTAATTAAAACACAAAAAAATTATTCGAAAGTTGAAAATAAAATATTTTTTTTAGAATTTTGTCAAAATTTTTAAAGTCAAATTTTATGATTTTATATATGATTTTCTGACTTAGGAAGTGGTTTATCTCAAAAACAATTATCTGTGTACGACTAGTTCTTAAGAAAACTTTACTCAGGAGGTCGAATTCTATCAGAATACAATTTCAGTGTTTGTCACCTTAGCCGAATTTTTTAGTGTAAGTGGAATTTTATTTTAATCTAGATTTATATTTTAATGATGATCTTAAAAGAAATAATTAAAATGAAATATGGGAAAATTTGAATATATGAGAGAGCTGTGATATTTAAATTTTCTTAGTTGTATATTATGAATAGATCCATAACATTAGTACGATTCCGCAGAGGTCATTGAGAAATAATACAAACACGGCTCATTTGCTTCAGATGCGATTCTTAATTCATTTGCCGATAAGGCTTATAAAGCCCTAATTTTTTAATTATTCTTAATTATATTTATTATATTTAGTAATTTTATTTTAATTTTTAATGAAAAATTAAATTTTTGAATTTAATTTAATTTCTCTATCGAGAATTGTAATTGCTAATAAATTATTAATTTAGTAAATTGAGAAAATATAATTATTACTAAATATAATTAAGAATAATTAAAAAATAGGGCTTTATAAGCCTTATCGGCAAATGAATTAAGAATCGCATCTGAAGCAAATGAGGCGTGTTTGTATTATTTCTCAATGACCTCTGCGGAATCGTACTAATGTTATGGATCTATTCATAATATACAACTAAGAAAATTTAAATATCACAGCTCTCTCATATATTCAAATTTTCCCATATTTCATTTTAATTATTTCTTTTAAGATCATCATTAAAATATAAATCTTGATTAATAAAAAATTTAACCTACACTAAAAAATGTTTATCTTATTAATTTTTAAAATGTTTCTGATAAATTTATTCTTAATTTATAAAAACTTAAGTTTTTTTTAAATATTTTGAACCTCATTTTATATTTTTTATATTGTACTATTAACTATAAACTTAAGACATTAATTTTATATAATAGAGATAAAAAAATAATTATTTTATAATCAATAAATTTCACAAGTTGTAAATTAAATTTAACAAATTATTTAATTCTTCTTGCCTTTAAATTAAGATTGATTTGGTAATCCAAAAATCTAACTGTAATTTTTTATAGCATATAAAAAATATTTTGAATCTTCACAATTAATTATATATATATATATATATATATGTGGAATAAAAATGACCTAAAATTAAATTATATTATTGTGTGTACTTTTAAATTTCTATATTATTTAAACTAAATAATAATATATTAAATATCACAGTTATATATATTCTAATGCTTTCCAAAAGAAAATATAAATATTTATAATTTTTTTTTATTTAAAGAGAATGTTCTAAAAAAAGTAAATGAAACCAAGAGAGAGAATAAATTAAATAATTATCAGATGATTTGCAATTTAAATAATTTATGATGTTAGCAAAATATATTTAAGACTGAACCTTTTATATTAATTATTCCCAAATTAATTCTAATGTTAGATTAAATTGAAATTGTACATATTAAAAAACTTTATTTTCATACTTTCTGTGATATAATGTAAAACATAATAAAAATAATAGGTATTCAATCTTTTATAAGAAAAATTAAGACATAAAAGAGTAAAAAAAAAGAACTAGGGATATTATAGAATTTTAGATACAAACTAATCGAAGTAAGTACAATATAAATTTAGAAATTAGAATGTTATTAGTAAGAGCTGCCAAACTACTAAGCAATCTCTTTGTACATGTTTTATGTTTGTCATTCGTTCGCTTTACTATATTATGTCAATTTTATATAAAGACCAATAAATACCAGTATTTTATAATAATTTTAACTTGCTCTGGATAGAAATTCATAATTTAATTTTAGTTACAAGAAGAAATACTTCTTACTCTATTAGTTTTCTCTAAGAAGTTTCATTAGATTTTAAAGTATTTCATCTTTAGTCTTAAAGAAATCCGTTCCGATATATGTGACCATGAATTATTGTAATAACTTATAATTTTATTGCAACCAAAAAACTTCTTGTTTGTATTGGAATCATAATGGCTATTCGAAGTTCAACCTCACTCCTAAGGATAATGCCTTTATAGGTTTAGCTTTTTTTTATTTAAATTTATCTTAGCAAAAATGCGTTTATGTTGATGGTCATTCATTTTATTTAATTTAATTATATATGAAATTAATTTTATTCAACCACCTTATTCACTCACTAATTAATCTTTTATTAAAATTGAAAATTTATTGAATACAGTTAATGAGATTAAAAATCAATTATTTTAATTTTAATTTATTTTCAATAAGTTCAATATTTTCTGAGAATTAGATAACGATTATGGGAAACACAATTATTTTTTAATTTCTAATTCTTATGTTGTAAATAATAATGAAATTTAAAAAAAAAGAAAAAAATCATAATTTTATGAAGTATATTTATATTATATTTTTAAAGTAATATAAAGATAATAATTGTCTAATTTATTTTTATTCCTTTTATATATTATCTTCACAATAATATAACTTTTAAATTATATAGTAATTTACAATCACAACATTCTTAATTTTTAAATATTTCAACTTATAAATCTTTCTTATTTTTAAAAGATAATTTAATTTTTATATTCTATACAATGATGATTCCAGCAGCAATGATCGCTCACAGAGTTAGAGAACGCTCTCAACTTAATTAAAAGTCCCAGACACTTATGGCCAACTAGCTTAAGCCCTCAAACTCATATAAAATTATAATAATAAAGAAATATAAAATATTTTTATTTGGATTTAAGTAATTAATAGATAGAATTTATATCATCAAGGAGGATATTGAACGAAGATTCAACTTAATCTTAATTCTTTAACAAAAGAAACAGCAGTTTGAATCACTCAAACAGGTAAATATAAATACCTGGCTCTAGCTCCAAACTATTGTTTAATAAAAAACATTATTTGTTAAGAACAGTTATTTCGAAATAAAGATTTTTAATTATTGAGGAAGCCACAATTTAAAGAAGATTTACTTAGAGTACCTAGTATTTATATATCTATTTAATTTACCAATAAATAATAATTCAATTATTGCAAGAATTTATTTTTAATAATTTTCATAGAAAATTTCTTATTCTTCCCACATTTAATATATAATTTAAGATAATTCCTCATATATAGCATTTTTTAAAAATAAAAATGCTTATATTACTTATTTTTCTGTATATTATATTCTTCTTATTAAGCCATAAATTATATTATGTATCAGTCACATTGATAGTATCCAAAAAATAAATTCTATGTAAACTTAATAAATTATTTTAAAATCTTTTATTCAAATAGAATTTATTTGCAGCAGTAATTAATTCAAAATGCAGGTTTATAATTTTGATTTTTTAATTGATTATCAGGTATTTTCATTATTCGTAAAAATATATTTATTAACATTATAATTTCACCTTAATATTATGAAATAAAACTGTCTATGTTTGAGAATAGATCATAAGAATAGTAAATAAAAAGTTTTGTAAGAATCTTTGAAACTTGCTGCATAAAACTTCTAATTTTAAAAATATCTTAGCACTAATGAATCAGGTTTTTAAAAACAAAACTTCTCTTAAATTTATTGTGTTTTAATAATTTGTTTTGGCTTCATAAAAGAAAATTGCATTTGGTTTTTTTTTTTAAAATTATAATTTTGTTCCTGATATTTTAATAATATTTAACAATATTCTTTTTATTTCAAAATTAGAGAAATAAAATATTTTATTAAATTTATATTCTTAAGTTTAAATGGGAGTGCCAGATATTCAAACTAAACAAATTAGAAACAATATAAGGCTGCCTTATATCTCTGCATGTTTATGGGATGACTATAATTATTTAATTTGTATTTATAAAAAGCATAAAGTTTATAATAATATTTCTAATTTTAAATTTTACTTATAAGTTTAAAAGGAGGAAAAATATTTGAATAATTATACAAAAAAAATTTTTCAAAATGAATTTCCTCTAACATGCAAAAATAATTAAAATAATAATTCTATTGATAGGCTGTCAGAGTCTTGCAAAATTTATGGTGATAAAAACTAATTACAATAAAAAAAAAATCTATTCTTTTAATAAAACAAACATAGAATAATTTAAGATTTAAATAAGCAAGAGAAAAAAATAACTATTTTAAGTTTATATAAGCAAAACAAAATTATTAAAAAGTTCACTTATGTTTGGATATTGTACGATAATGAGAATATCTTTAATAGATAATCAAATATATATTTTTTCAATTTATAAAGAAACATGCTAGTTTTCTGTGAAGAAATATCTACCATAGATTTATTGATAAAAATAATTCATTGTTTATTTAAAGAAAAAATGGAATATTTTGAAATAAAATAAAAGTATAAGAATTCAATATTTTATCTTAAATTATCATATTTTATTTTTTATTTAATTTTAAGAACTATTATTTAAATTCCGTCCTAAAATTTCAAACATATAAATGGCCTAAAACCTAGTCTGCGATATTAAATAGTAGCCTAGTACTTTTAAAAATAAACACACAAAATAAAAAAACTTATTTTTAGTAGTTTAGTCAGTTCTATTAATTTTAATTTATAGATTTAAAATAAAGAAGAGTGAATCCTGATATATTAATTGAGTAGTTGGTTAAAAAGTAAAATTAAATAAAATAATAATAATCCTAGATTGATAAATCAAAGAATCAATCCCTTCAGAGAAATTAATATAAAATTACATTTAAAATATTTAAATTGCAGCTTAGAGGATATAAGTTATTTAGCAGCTACTCAAACACTCGGATCCAAGTTTTAAAGTGAAAAAAACTAATCAAAATGCAAAAATAATAGTTGCAGTGGAAATATAAGTAATAATTTATCTTAGTCCACTTGTTTGGATTCCAGAAATTATTATAAAATATAATTACTTTTTTTGAAGAATTTAAAAAATTTTATGCTATAATATTTCATTTTACAAACTTTTTTTATATTATCATAGTTAATTATCTTAAATTTAATTTGCTTTCTATAATATTCAAAGAATGAAAGTTACGATCAAAGTAAAAACGAACTGTCATAACTTAATTTCAAAGATAGTATAAATAAAGAATTTTTGACAATAAAAAATGATAGTCAAAATATTTATCTCTCTGCAAAGAAGAGTAATGTGCAAACTTAAATTTTATACAATTTTTTAAATTAAAACAAATATAGTGCCCAAGGAAATAGATTTTACTAATTTAAATTAAAATGTCTAATCTTAAAGACACCCAGATATTAAATTGTTTATATAAAACATATATTTTCTAAAAAAAATTTATTGTATTATTTTTATTTATTTTGGCAATAATTTCTCGTCTTATTCTCAATTGTTTATAAGCGACAATAGTAAATAGTAAAGTACTAGCAAAAATTAGCAATTAAAAGAAAGTCAATACCTAACTCACTCATTCAATTTATAAAGTGCTTAAAGCTTTGATCCATCATATCTTAGTTACCACAATATCACCGAGATCCAAAGATTAAGAATGATACAAAAATATATACTTATTTATAAGAGTAATTGTATATATATAAAGTTTCAATTTTAATAAATTATTCTATAAAAGTTTATATATCCTATTAATATGGTAGTGATTTCTTTTTATTGCTAAACTCTACTGTTAAATAAATCAACTTATAAAAGATATAATTTAAGTTTAAATATAAGATAAAATTATTAGTTTATATTATAAATAAATAAACTAATTGTATTATGAGATAATATTTTAGTGACATATTTTAATATCATAATCTAAGAATCATCTTAAATCTATATGTATATGATTTATAGTTTTTAAATGAAAAAAAATATTATTAATTCTTTAAAAATGATTGATTGGATGATTTAGGTGTTTAGGGTGCTTGGCAAACAAGTTATTAAAACATTTGTGCTGGCAACGCAAATAATGGACAAATATTATCTAACAAAAATGTATCAGGGTATTAAATAGTCTAAAACGGACTTCCACATAGTAGGACTTACTTCAATATTTATTGCAAGTAAATATGAAGATGTTCAACCTATCTTTATGAGATAAATTTTGAATGAAGCAGCCCATGGAAAGTACGATAAATCCTAAATTTTACTTAAGGAGCAGGACATATTGTAAACTTTGGAGTTTAAGATTCTATAGAACAGTTTCTATGATGAGGCTTGTGAGAAATTACATGGCTTGATAAAAATATTTAATAATAACTCTGAGATATCTCAAAAAATTGATAAGAAAGATAGAAAAGAGCTATCTGTTTTTTTTAATTTGTCAATATCTTTTAAGTATTTTCTCAAATTTATAGGAATTTAGAGTTGCTAGTAAATTAATCATAATTTAGAATCAATTTTTCCATTGAAACAATTATATATAAAGTATGTTTTAGCTGGATTTTTCAGTTAAATCGTTCTTCACTCTAGCGAGTTATCTCATCAAGATATAGAAATACTGAGTAGTTCCATAATATACCTGACTCTAAAATATTATAAAAATTATTCAAGTGCTTAACTGCTGTAATTTATGAACGGAGACACTATGGTTTAATCTGACAAAACTTTACTCATTAAAATTAACACTGCTCAACAACTATATAGTAAGTTTAGACTAGGGTTAATGGATAACTACTTGGATAATTAAATAGCATGTATCAAGCAGTTATTTAATGATTTCATTATTTATTTAGTTTAAAAATATTTAATAGTTAAGGGACAGAATCTCTCAGATGTTTATTAATTTCGAAAAAGACTTTCCAAACTAGAAAAATCTATGTAAAAACATAAGGTTAATAAAGTTAAATTAAAAATTTGGAGCGAAGTTCTCCTATCCTCTAAAATTATTGAATCATTCTCAAATCATTTTTTCACTAATTTAACTTTTAATAAACTTATGAGGACTTCTGAAATTACAAAATGTTACCTGATATTGGTTGGCTTTACCACTGAATCATTAAATATTTCTCCTCTAAATAAAATTTTAAATTTACAATAGAACCCATATTTCTTTCAGATCCATTAAATGTATCATTATTTTGTAAATACCAATAACATTAGAGAACTATAAACATAAAATTTATTTATTGTAGAAATTGATAATTAAACTATCCCATTAAAAATTAATATGGAAACAATTACTTGATAAGTAATGATAAAACGATACAAAATTTATATAAAAATGTAATTTTTTTGGAAGTTGACCCCCAAAATTTAATTCTTTAATAATAAATTTACTTAAATATAATTGATTTATTTACACCATTAATATATAAAACATTCCTAGTCTATTTTCAGAAGATATTTAATAAATTAAATTTTATTAAACTATCGGAGAAATTGTAATGCTTTAAAGAAAATTAAGTAAATTATTTAATTATAATTATTAACTTTAAGATTTAAAATTTATCTTATTTATTAGGAAGAATTATTTTTTATAATAAAAAGGTTCACTGATATTTAATTTAGGGGGGGAAGTTTCCTGCCCCAAAATTTTATATACACCCAAGGGGGGAAGTTTCCTGCCCCCAAAAAGGTAGTTTCCTGCCCCGTACATAAAAATATGCAATTTTTATAATTTTCAAAGAATCTTTATCATCTATTATTATGTAGTTTTTTTAAAAAAAATTTAGCTTCAAATATCATTTCTACCTTGATAATCAATTTAAAATTTAATGAAAATTACATTAATTATTTAAAAAAAACACTTATTTTAGCCTTGTCAATAATATATAATTTGATAACGAATAATTATGTACCTTTAAAATTATTTAATAATTAATGATGTATAGAACATGGTTTTGGTTATTGAAATTGAAATTAATTTGTTTCTATAAAATTTATTGCAAAAACATAAAATTTAATGGTGGGGGGCAGGAAACTTCCCCCCCTTAATTTATTTTATTTTAAATGTAAATTAGTATTTTATGTCAACATACAAATAAATATAAAAAAATGCAATTTATTATTATTTATTAATTTTTGTGCTATATTTCTCAATTTAATATTGCAAGTAATTTACATATTTTAAAAGATTCAATAAAATTGTTAACTTCGAATTGAATTTCATGAATAATAAATAAAAGTTGAATCACAATTACCAAACTATAATAAACTATATTGTAAAATATATTTTATTTTTTAGTAAATCATAAAACCCCATAGATCAATTAAGAGGAGTTAAGAACAACTAAATTATAAATTATTAATTATTGGCTTAAATTAAATATTATTAGGCTAAAATCAAATTTACACACCCTGATTGGATTATTTCACAAGAAAATTAATTTAGGCAATAGTTTTAATAATTAGCCTATTAATTAAAATTGAACACCAATAATAATTAATTCTTAATCTAATTGATTTTAACCCCAATTCTCACTTCTTAATTGATCTATGGGGTTTTATTACATCTAAATTAATTTCGTTGAATATATTAAGCTGTTTTATTATATAAATGCACTATACAAATGTTCTTTTGTTATTTTAAATATATTTGTTTTAGTTATATTATTCTTAATTTATAATTTTTCTATTGGAGTTTAAGACTAAAAGTTAATTAAAAATTGGAAAGATGAGAGTGCCAGACAAATAGGATGAAAAAGATTAAATTCAAAATGTATTTTATTGATAATTCTTCAAAGTGTGAAGTAATTATGGGATAGAAATATTTTAATTACAATTTAAATAAATCAGTGTTAATTAAATATGTATATATTACTAATAATTAAAGATTATCTTAATTCATAAAATTAGAAAATAAATTATTTCTACTTAAATCAGTTATAATTAATTATTTATATTATTTTGACAATATTTATATAGAATTTTTTACTATTTTTTCAATTAATAATTACTCCCTTAAGTTATTTTAGTAATGTCAAATTATTATTTTAGTTGAGGTTATAATTATTAATTTAATAAGACTTTAAGCTTTAAAGAATTAACTATTAAGTTCATTTCAATTTTAATAAATATGTTATCACTTAAATAAATACTTTCTAATATATCTAAATAAAATTTATTTAAAATATTAATTGCTCTATATCTCTTTCCCCTTAACTGATTCGATAATAATTAATAATATTACAACTTAAAAAGAATAAACATTTTAACATTAATATCTAAATTAATTATTCAATATTTTGTTATACTTTTTTATGATTTAATAAAGAAACATGCAAGAAAACTTTTTAAAATTATTAATAAAAATCTTATTTTTAATTCACATACAAATTAAATTATTATCAAAAACAAAAAATAAATCTTGTTTATGCTTAAAGAATTTTACATTATGTTCAATAAATTAAATTATTATCTTTCATTTTATTTAAAAATCAGAAATTAAATATTTTAAAATATTAAATTTTTTCGATATTATCTGCTTTAAAGTAGGGGCCGAAGGTCAAAATGGTGATTTATTAGTTTTAAGAATACTTCAAAGATTAAAACTAGCATTATTGATCCCAAACACATATACTTAGAACTGCAATTTTCCAATATAGAGAAATATATGTTACCTTATTTAGACATTTTATATAATATTTATTGATGCTAAATGAATACTTATTAGAATTTAATTTCATATCTGCCAAATTAAATATAGAAATAGATTTAATCTATAAATAAATGCTAATCTATAATACTTCCAAACTCTAAATAACGGTTGATGTGATGAAATTTATAAATATACATTAAAGTAGATAAATATTTAAATTTAATATGCATATAAATGTTAAAAAAAACAACAATTAGAAATAAATATTTGTATTATAATTTAAAAAATAAAATGGGTGATAAAAATAAAACTAATAATGAAAATATTACTTAATAGAAAAAGAATCTTTCTTTAATAAAAATCTTATTATACCTCTTGCTAAAAATTTCTTATATACCATTATATAATAGATTTAAAATAATTAGAGTTTGTATTTTATCTGTAAAAGTCAAAAAATCAATCACTCACTTTACCCAATTCAAGTCTTAAAATTAAAACTTTATCTCAAATAAATATAAGGATATGCTTATCAATGATATTTAAGTTATGATAGATGCGATTAAACATTTTAGCTCAATAGTAATATAAAAAGTGAGTCTTAATACTTTTATTGGCTAGCAGGTAGAACACACCCCCCCCTAATGTACTATTTTCCTTTTGTAGTCTTGTAGAGTTTTTGACGCTGAGCAAGATTGTCAGAAGCGCCTTTTGCTTGCGAGCAATAGTTTTCGAGCTACGAACAAAAATTAAGTTCATTTTTATACATAAAAACATAATAAAAATAGTCAAAAATTTAAAATATTTTTTGTTTTTATATTTTATTAAAAATCAATATTTAGATCTTTTTGTCATATTCTGAGCAAAAATCTAATTATTGAAGTAATATTTTAGAAAGTTACCATTTTTGTCATATTTGATAATTTTAGCATTAATAATGCATTTCTGACAAAAATGGTAACTTTCTAAAATATTACTTCAATAATTAGATTTTTGCTCAGAATATGACAAAAAGATCTAAATATTGATTTTTAATAAAATATAAAACAAAAAATATTTTAAATTTTTGACTATTTTTATTATGTTTTTATGTATAAAAATGAACTTAATTTTTGTTCGTAGCTCGAAAACTATTGCTCGCAAGCAAAAGGCGCTTCTGACAATCTTGCTCAGCGTCAAAAACTCTACAAGACTACAAAAGGAAAATAGTACATTAGGGGGGGTGTGTTCTACCTGCTAGCCCTTTTATTTTTAATTATTAGGGATTAAAATTGTTATAGCTGTAATTTTAATATTTTTTTGTAAGATGTTTTCTAATAATTGTACTTTTAAGGGTGAGCGATTAGTTAAAATAATATCCATTATAATTAGATACAAGTTTCAACAATTTCTATTTCAAATTTTACAAGCTAAGCCAAATTTCTAAACAAACCCCAATATGACCAAAACTATTCGAATAAAACAACCTAATTACAAAACATTATTAGTTGAATTATTTTTAGTAAAGTAGGGAAATTAAATGACAGGAAAATCTCAATGTTTATTCAAAAGAATTCATTTTATGGAAAATTTGAAAAATAAAAACAAAAGCAAATATATAAAAGTAAAAAATTGTTTCCGATCCTAAAGTAAAGATTTATTTTAAATATCTTGTAATTTGAATAAAATTTACTAAAGAGAGATAAAAAATTGAATTATTATTTGTGTTTAACACTTTGAATTTATAAATTAAAGTACAAATTTTACTTATAATATAATAAATTTTCAAATTTCAACAATAATTTAATATTTAAATTAAATATTGCCAAATAATATCAATAATATCCTCTATTCCGTATGTAAAGTTGTTAAATTAATACATTCTTATAAAATTGAATAAGATCAATAAAATATATTTTAAATATAATATAATTGTTAGAGACAATAAATTAGATTTAAATATCTTGCATTTTTATATTAAGCTAAAAAAATATAAAGGCTGATAAATTATTCAATATTATACCTAAAGTATAGTATGATAGAATAATATTTATTTTTCTATTCACATCCTGATAGTTTATATCAAAATTAAATTATAATTATGCTGGTCATTTAGACCTCGCTGAACACGAATATAAAATCAGAATTAATTTATCTTCAAAGCGCGCAAAGATATAAGGGAAATAAGCAATTTTCAGCAATTTCCTTATATAACCCTTAGCCCTTCATTTTTGGGTTTTTGAGGAACTCACAAGATGGTCACGGAAATTCATGAGATGACCTGGAATTATGCAAATCCACTAAATTTGGGCTCCTGAGCAAGAGTGTGACACGGGAACACCAGATATATAGTTATTTTCAAAAGTTATAGGCGGGTCATTTTGTCCATTTTTTGGTTTTTCAAAAATTTGTCCAGGGCCGAACCTTTCCCCGCCAAAATACAACTTCCATTTTATATTTCCCAAAAACACCCGAATATAATGATTCTGGTCATTTAGACCTCGCTGAACACGAATATAAAATCAGAATTAATTTATCTTCAAAGCGCGCAAAGATCTAATGTAAATAAGCAATTTTCAGCAATTTCCTTATATCACCCTTAGCCCTTCATTTTTGCGTTTTTGAGGAACTCAAAAGATGGTCACGGAAATTCATGAGATGACCTGGAATTAAGCAAATCCACTAAACTTGGCCTCCTGAGCAAGAGTGTGACACTGGAACACCAGATATATAGTCATTTTCAAAAGTTATAGGGGGGTCATTTTGTCCATTTTTGGGTTTTTAAAAAATTGTCCAGGGCCGAACCTTTCCCCGGCAAAATACAACTTCCATTGTATATTTCACAAAAACACCCGAATATAATGATTCTGGTCATTTAGACCTCGCTGAACACGAATATAAAATCAAAATTAATTTATCTTCAAAGGCAAAGATATAAGCAAAATAAGCAATTTACAGCAATTTCCTTATATAACCCTTAGACCGTCATTTTTGAGTTTTTGAGGAACTCAAAAGATGGTCACGGAAATTCACGAGATGACCTGGAATCAAGCAAATCAACTAAATTTGGGCTCCTGAGCAAGAGTGTGACACTGGAACACCAGATATATAGTCATTTTCAAAAGTTATAGGGGAGTCATTTTATCCATTTTTCGGTTTTCAAAAACTTGTCCAGGGCCGAACCTTTCCCCGCCAAAATACAACTTCCATTTTATATTTCCCAAAAACACCCGAATATAATGATTCTGGTCATTTAGACCTCGCTGAACACGAATATAAAATCAAAATTAATTTATCTTCAAAACGCGCAAAGATATAAGGGAAATAAGCAATTTTCAGCAATTTCCTTATATAACCCTTAGCCCTTCATTTTTGAGTTTTTGAGGAACTCAAAAGATGGTCACGGAAATTCATGAGATGACCTGGAATTAAGCAAATCCACTAAATTTGGGCTCCTGAGCAAGAGTGTGACACTGGAACACCAGATATATAGTAATTTTAAAAAGATATAGGGGGGTCATTTTGTCCATTTTTGGGTTTTCAAAAATTTGTCCAGGGCCGAACCTTTCCCCGCCAAAATAAAACTTCCATTTTATATTTCCCAAAAACACCCGAATATAATGATTCTGGTCATTTAGACCTCACTGAACACGAATATAAAATCAGAATTAATTTATCTTCAAAACGCGCAAAGATATAAGCAAAATAAGCAATTTTCAGCAATTTCCTTATATAACCCTTAGCCCTTCATTTTTGCCTTTTTGAGGAACTCAAAAGATGGTCACGGAAATTCATGAGATAACCTGGAATTAAGCAAATCCACTAAATTGGCTCCTGAGCAAGAGTGTGACACTGGAACACAAGATATATAGTCATTTTAAAAAGTTATAGGGGGGTCATTTTGTCCATTTTTGGGTTTTCAAAAATTGTCCAGGGCCGAACCTTTCCCCGCCAAAATACAACTTCCATTTTATATTTCCCAAAAACACCCGAATATAATGATTCTGGTCATTTAGACCTCGCTGAACACGAATATAAAATCAGAATGAATTTATCTTCAAAACGCGCAAAGATATAAGCGAAATAAGCAAAATGCAGCAATTTCCTTATATAACCCTTAGCCCTTCATTTTTGCGTTTTTGAGGAACTCAAAAGATGGTCACGGAAATTCATGAGATGACCTGGAATTAAGCAAATCCACTAAATTTGGGCCCAGAGCAAGAGTGTGACACTGGAACACCAGATATATAGTCATTTTAAAAAGTTATAGAGGGGTCATTTTGTCCATTTTTGTAGTTTTCAAAAAATTGTCCAGGGCCGAACCTTTCCCCGGCAAAATACAACTTCCATTTTATATTTCCCAAAAACACCCGAATATAATGATTCTGGTCATTTAGACCTCGCTGAACACGAATATAAAATCGAAATTAATTTATCTTCAAAACGCGCAAAGATATAAGGGAAATAAGCAATTTTCAGCAATTTCCTTATATAACCCTTAGCCCTTCATTTTTGAGTTTTTGAGGAACTCAAAAGATGGTCACGGAAATTCATGAGATGACCTGGAATTAAGCAAATCCACTAAATTTTGGCTCCTGAGCAAGAGTGTGACACTGGAACACCAGATATATAGTCAT
>ARYC01007631.1:0-15203 GCA_000711775.1 Oxytricha trifallax
GTCATGGTCACGAGGACCACGGAGGCAGTGACCACGTGACCACGTATCTGGTGAGTTGAGGGGTGGTCGTGGTCACTGCTCTATTTTGACGTCATTCGATGAATTAACAGTGAAATCATGCATTTTCAAGTGATGGTCACGTGGTCACCGTGGTCTTATTCTTGGTCATGGTCACCATGGTCACGGTCATGTTCACGAGGACAACGGAGGCAGTGAACATTTGACCATGTGAACACGTGACCACGTATCTGGTGAGTTGAGGGGTGGTCGTGGTCACTGCTATATTTTGACGTCATTCGACGAATTAACAGTGAAATCATGCATTTTCAAGTGATGGTCACGTGGTCACCGTTGTTATGGTCATGGTCACGGTCACGAGGACCACGGATGCAGTGACCACGTGACCACTTATCTGGTGAGTTGAGGGGTCGTCGTGGTCACTGCTCTATTTTGACGTCATTCGACGAATTAACAGTGAAATCATGCATTTTCAAGTGATGGTCACGTGGTCACCGTGGTCATAGTCATGGTCACCATGGTCACGGTCATGGTCACCAGCACCACGGAGGCAAGGAACACGTATCTGATGAGTTGAGAGGTGGTCGTGGTCACTGCTATATTTTGACGTCATTCGACGAATTAACAGTGAAATCATGCATTTTCAAGTGATGGTCACGTGGTCACCGTGGTCTTGGTCATGGTCACCATGGTCACGGTCATGTTCACGAGGACAACGGAGGCAGTGAACACGTGACCATGTGAACACGTGACCACGTATCTGGTGAGTTGAGGGGTGGTCGTGGTCACTGCTATATTTTGTCGTCATTCGTCGAATTAACAGTGAAATCATGCATTTTCAAGTGATGGTCACGTTCTCACCGTGGTCATGGTCATGGTCACGATGACCACGGAGGCAGTCACCACGTGACCACGTTTCTGGTGAGTTAATGGGTGGTCGTGGTCTACTCAAAACCCTTAAACCCTTTCAGTTGTTTGATTTAGTATTTCATTGATAAAAGTAGTCTATTCGTGCATACTTTATCAGGGTTTTAATAGGGTTTATGTAGGGGTTTTTATGTTTAAATATTAATAATTTTAGTGATTATAACAAGCGAGTATTTAAAATATTTCACACAAACATAAGCTTAGAGTTATATGTCAGTTCTCTAAATTTTATTTTTCTTAGTTGATGTTTGATTGTTTCTATAGTTTGTTAATTCTCTTAGCTTGGCTTTATAATAGTTGAGTATACAAGTTCTCCGAGACCTCTATTTATTTTATTTTTATCGAGATTTTGTTTGATTCTCTGCTTAGAATCTCTCTCATCCCTGCATCTAAAGTAATTGTTTCTTGGCACATCACTCTCTATTATTATTACTGCTAAAGCCCAGATATCCCATTAAGTGTCTCCATCTCTCCAATCCTCTCTCTCTGGGAAATATTCAGGAGTGCCGTATACATTTTCTTATACAGAGGCTTGCACTCTTTGAGCTCTGATGAAGTCAATAATATAAACTCTAAGAGGCTGAAAGTTCATCATGGTGTTCTCTGGCTTTAAGTCTCTATGAACATAACCTAGCTTGTGAAGCTCTTCAATCCCCTCAACTATCTGCTATACTATCTAGCCAATTTATCTCTGACATCTATTGTCAGATAAGAATTCTCTGTAAGTCATTTCAAGTAAAGGAAGCCTGAAGGCTACATGATCTTTACCAAGTAAAATAGCATCAAGCTAGATGATATGCCTGCACTCATTGAACTTTGCCTTTTAAAGAGCATAATACTCATTAGTAAATTCCATTTGGAACTTGTCATCAGCAAGGAAGTAGTTGAAAGGATATATATTGTAAGCATATTAGTCATCTGTAATGAGTCTCTTCTCTATTTTTTCTTCAAGAATGAGGTAGCTTTCTAGGCAAGAATCTAAGTCAATAATTTTTAATATGGGAATCTTCATTGCCTCTATTTTAACCATGATTTTATTGATATCAGAGACTGGAAAGTTCTTGACTGCTTCTTCATTTTGACTTACTTCTGAGTTCAACTCTAAGAGACTCCACTGGGTTTCTTGATCTTCTCTTTTAGAGGAATCTATTCCCTGTAGGTTCATGAAAAAAGACAAAACATTAATTGTGCTTTTTCTTTAAGTGCACTTTGAGGTCTCTTGTATGAGAATATGGCTTCTCACAGAACTCACAGACATACTTCCCATCTTTCTTTTAATGCTTGAGATAAAACCTTGGCATATCGTTTTTTATATCTCTCAAGTGTATCTAATAAGTTGACTTGTAAGGGAAAACTTTATTTCATTCTTTGCTTAATAGTCAACTTTGGCTGGTATTTATTAATGTTCTAGGGAGGGTTGTTTAAACTCCTCCCCAATTTACACAGCTTCTATGATAACCTCCTACTTAACTTATATTTAAATCTCAAAGCTAGACTGGTCAAAGTTGTCATTAGTAGGCTCCCACTGAGTACAAGCGTCTCTGGTCTCTACTTTTCTTGGTTGCTGGAATGATAACTTTTATTGACTTGATCCAAGTAATGCCGCTCTTCTCAAAAGGTTAGCGCTCATTTTAGTTTGCTGATATATTTTATTGTAATAATGATAAAATCTACCGAGATAAACTATAATAGTCGAGTATAAGAAACTCTGGTAGTTTCTTTGTTGAGAGGTAAGAAAAGGAACTAACCATAAAAGACTGTAAGTTGACATATTTAATTAGAATTTTATACATTTTAGTAAATTAAAATACTCCTAATGAAGTTTTGTTTCTCTAGGAGGTCCTCCAAATCAAGTTTGAACTTAATTTTGAGGTAAATTTATTTAACATTTTTTAAATTTGATATGCTCCTAATTAAGTTTTAACCTTAATATTTAACTCCTAATAAAGTTTATACTTAATTTGGAGGACCTCCTAAAATAATTAAATATTATTAGGAACAATTTAATGGAGATAGATTGATAAAAATGGAAATCAATCTGTGAAACTTGGAGCAAGTTTTTCAATGCTTCTCCGCATATCTTTTCAAGGTTGACCTACAGTAGGTCCTCCCTATTTAATAGTAAGATTTTAATAAACTTAGAATGGATATCCATAATTTTAAATTTCATTAGCATTTCTAGAGAGAGGAAGCAAGATGGATCCTATGAATTATGCTATGAAGAGAATTTAATCTCTAGATTTAATAGGAAAATTTCGAAGTAAAGAAGACCTTTATAGATATTTGGCATAGCAAGATAAGTTCTTAAGTAAGATTAATAAATCAATTATAGTTGGATTGTTCTTGCCGACTTAGGAGGGAACCAAAATCTCATTCTTAAAAGCCTTACTGAGTGAAGACAAAAAAGCTTTTAAGTCTAATGAAATTAGGATGATAGAGATACCTAACTACCCTGAAATATCAGTGACAAACCTATATGACGATGCTATGAGTGATCCGGACGTAGCTCTCTACCTTCCATCAAAGCTACAGCTCTCTAATAAGTTGCCAGAGAGAAACTTCTTCTTTGGTGTTCTTGCAACTCTGAAACCTGAGTACTTAAATGAAGTTATTTAAGAAGCTCATAAGAAACGCTACAGCATCTCTCCTGAAGAAAAAGAGAAGCAAGGTATTAAAATAAGTGACACCTGGGTGTAGGAACTTCAAAAGCATCCTTTCATCTCAAGTAAGCATAGTCTTCTAACTTTATAGAAAAACCTGGCATTGCCATATACTTGATGAAAGAGCTCAGCAAATTAAACAGAGAGAGAAAGTCTCAAGTAAATCATGAATTGAGTAAGAGACTATTCAAAGATTTCTAAAAGTCAGACGAGATGTACATATATGCAGGGGCTGGCACTAAGAGAAGAAACATGGCCCAAGCATGCCTAAAGAGGAAGAAAAGAAAGTGAAGCCAGATCCCTTTACGGGTAAATTTAATATGTGAACTTATTCATTCGTTTAAATCTAAAACTTATTTATATACACAAAATCTCCCTTCTCTTGCGCATACTTTATTAGTTTTATCATTGCTGACTCTTTTAGCAGCACTCTTTATAAAATCGACTTTATTATCTATCTTTAAATCATGCATTAAGTAATTGAGCAGAAGTTTCTTGTAGTGGTATTTTAATAGACTCCAATATAGTTCAATTCCATTGAACTGAGGGCTATAAGGAACATAAAATACAGGTGTTATATTTAGCCTTTCATATTCCTTCCTTGAGTCTTTAGTTTTTATGAACTAACAAGTTATCAACGAACAGATTAATCTATTAGTCAGCGTATTTGTCTCTGAGTTATTGTAAGAACTTAATATATTATTCAGTCTTTATAGAGCGAGGGAGGATAACATAAGTCTCTAGGCCTTTATCTTCACTTATTCCACCAAGTATTGCATGAGTTTAAACCTTAACCTTTTAGTCATATACCTCAATGATGCTGTACCTCTTATACCAAGACCTTGATATAAAGGTACTGAATGTAAATACAGCTTCATCAGCGTGTATGAACTTTATATTATGCTCTTAAGACGTCTGCATTTAATCGAATATATAATTTAAATTAGTCTTATAAAATGGAACATTAAAGTCAATCACTCTCTTTAAGCGATTGACTGTCTTGTAAGATATTCCATTCTTTTTATATATGTTAGCTATCGATTAAGCAGAGATGTGAAGCTCAGGAAAATTGGCGATGAAACATCACAGCTCTCTAGGCTAGAGAGAAATGAGCCCAGTATTTAAGAGTCCTTATCATTAATAAGATATTCAATATGATGCTGCTAAAATTTTAAGGGTCTCTTAGGCTTAGAATTAAGATGCTATCTCTTTAAATTCAATGCTAATAGACAGTGAGACCTCACAGTTGCTGGAGATTTATGGAGTAGCCTTGCTATAGATGTATAATTTAGAACAGGCTAGAGTTAATCACCATAATCATCACACCCATAACGCAACTTAAACAATAAATCTATATACTCACTGTCAAAAACTGACCCCAAACCTCGCATATACTCACTTAAATTACTAATATTTAAACATTAAACCCCTACATAAACCCTATTAAAGCCCTAATAAAATATGCACTAATAGTCTACTTTTATCAATCAAAAACTTAATCAAACTAATGAAAGGGTTTTGGGGTTTTAAATGAGTATTTGGATTATAACTTTAAAATCTAATTCACATTATTTTACAGATATTTTTATAAATAGCAGACTTGAGCAAAAAACTTGAAAGCTATTGAATAAAAATACAAACTAAAATGCTGAGCTTTCTTACTTATAGCAATCATACTTGACACTTAAGAAGAGTTCTAGTAGAAGTATCAATCAAAATATTATAGCTAGCATTGTTTTATTTCACTTATTTTTTAAATATCTCTTCAGTAGATATCTACATTGAGCACCTTCAATTTAATTAAGGCTAATGATCTAATTAAAAGAGAAGTAAGAAAAGTAATTCTCACACACACTTTGATGATTCTTAAAATAAAGCTATGTATTTCATTGTAGTTATTGAGAGAGTCATTCTGTATCTTTTAATAGAATACAATCAGGTATCAGCATGATATTGTATATGAATTTTTTAAAAATAAAAAATCAATATTATCTCAAATTAAAACAGAAATAAATTACATAATTATATGTAATTTAATAATAAAACTACAATTATTAAATTAGAAACACAGAATGGGTATACTGAGCAAAATACAAAGAGATGTCATATAGGGAGATGTTGAAAATAATTAGACACTTCACCTAGCACAATACACAATTGACATCATTAAAACAAACAAAGATTAATGGGGCTACACATACTTAAAATACTAACATTCATATCCAGAAAGCTAGTGAGAAAAGGCTACTCCACACTCAATCAATTCCAAATACAACTAACAAAGCTACAATACGTCACAGAGAACAAAGATGACTAAGTTTAACTTTGGACCCAACAACTTTTCCAAATGCTAAGATTGATATCAATAAACAACAAATTCATTAGACTGCAAACAAAAACGGACGAGTCTTAAATCCATAACTCAGCCCCCATTCGAATGTGAAAAAGAACTCACAATACCCCCCCCCCAATATCTGATCGTTATATCATCAGAGATAGTTAACACCAAAAAGAGCTCGAAGACTTTGAGAAAAAGTTTAGAGAATATGAAAACAACCTTAACGACTCCAATAGAAATAGTAGACTTATAAAAAAAAAAGTACTGTACTCTGAAAATTAAGAAGACTGGAGCTCAGTCGAAGAGGCCCAAGAATACGATGCCTATGACAAAGACTAGTCATCGGAAGACGACTCCAGCCATCATACCTACTATATAGATAGCCAATCCGAATGCTCGGAAAGACTAAGGAATCAATACCGAAAACTTTGCGAAGATGCAAACGTCAAATACGTCATCGGTAAAAGGGGGTACTAAATAGGAAACTAACAATTAAAAATTGAACCTTAAAAATTACTATTAATTAGTAAAAATTAATTATAAAGTTATAATTAATAAGTTAACAACCTTAAAGATATGCAGACTATCACTAAGGCAGAACTTATCAATAGATTCGACACAAGAGAGTCTTGCATTTCAATATGGCTCAACACCATAAACTCAGACATCTACAAACAAGTTAAACAGTTCGCCAATGTCATTAATGCTATGATAAAGAATCTGAAAAGGGCAACATTACTAGGCTGGATCAACAAAGACGACGATGTTTTAAAAACAGACATCTAAACAGGCGTTGGTGCCATGGAAGCTATACAACTCCCCCTAGTCAACTTTTTCAGACTTTTGATAACAATTTTACTAAAAAACACAACAGCCAACGAACTTAGCTGTGTATTAGTCACAGCCGATTACCACGAACACCTAAACAAAGTCAAAATCTATGTAAAATGCCTTCAAAAACACGCTTACTTTATGAAAAGCGACTTCACCCAACTCATCACTACAAGATGTAAAGAATATATTGCCACCAAGGAGCTTAAATTCTCGATCAATGTCAAATACTTCGACACCTTTTTCAAATTCAAAGACAACGGAGACACAGTCCAAATCATACACTCAGGACCAAGAAAAGGAGAAAAAGAAGAGGCAACAAGAGAAGAAACAAAGGAAGAGGAAAACCAAGAGGAGGAAAAAGAAGAAGCAACAGAAGAAGATGAAGACTCAGTATACAGGAGTGAATCTCCAAACTAACTAATAGGGCTTGTCCCTTATTTGCACTAAAAAGCAAACTAAATCGGGGGTCCCCAGAGACCTCAATGTGATCTTATTATTATTATTATTATTATTATTATATGTAAAAATTGATCTGAGTTATTTAAAAAAAACTATATCACTTTGAAGCATGTAAGGTTCTTTACTCATTTTTTAAACTCTATTTCTTTTAAATTTACTTACTTTTTGTTTTTAGTCTAAAAATGAAACCTAATTTTGAAAAATGAAGATAAAATAACTTCTGATATCAAGAATCGAAGAGATTATAAATAAATTCAAGGTATTTATCGAAGAAGAAGCATTAATAGCATATAACGCCCTAGTAAACAATTCATCACATAATTCATAAATAATAAATGTACATACTTGCTCCGTTCAAATAGAACTATTTGAGAAAAACTATATAAATTTAAAATGCACATAAAATAAATAGGGGACAGTTAGTAAGCTTAAAAAATAAATGCACAAATGCTCTAGTTTTTTAGACATTTTATGCTATTAATTGTAAATATATTAAAACTTTAAAATATACAGTTTTTTATATTTTGATTAATAAAATTTCCTATTCTTTTGTATTTTAGCAATAATTGATGGTATTCTTTTATTGTTTAACAATAATTACATTTATCTAATGATTAAATGACTTAATTGCTTATTCTCTTAACATTCATTTATACTTAGATAGGGGTATAAATAGCGGAGTGAATCTTAATTTTATAATCAATTTAATAAATTTCATTTGTTAAAGTAAAAAGCATATCTTATGCAATCAAGCAAGTTTTCAGTAAACTCAAGTACCACCCAATCCCCTAGATCAACTCACAGATCCTAAGCTAATGACAGCAATATTACTACAACAACTACTAGCAAGGTATGATTCAAGCTATCGATTTATATTAATCATAGAAAATAAGCAAATAGTTATTGTAGGAATACATTTGATTTGGGAAATATATTTATAATTAATAAATTAAAATATTAAAATCGTGGCAGTAAACTTTGTTATAGCCTAGTCAATATGGTACTTGTTCGATAGGGAATTCAAAATCATCTGGACTTTAATATTGGCGGTACCCCTCTATCGCATTGTAAAAGCGAGATAACTCGACTTTAATTTGGCATTAAAATCAACTAAACAAATCACCAAAATTAAAGTCGAGTTATCTCGCTTTTACAATGCGATAGAGGGGTACCGCCAATATTAAAGTCCAGATGATTTTGAATTCCCTATCGAACAAGTACCATATTGACTAGGCTTAAACAAAGTTTACTGCCACGATTTTAATATTTTAATTTATTAATTATAAATATATTTCCCAAATCAAATGTATTCCTACAATAATTTAAATATAGCGATATAAAATTTATAATTAACCAACAAATTATCATAAAGAGACTAAAAATTTTCATAAAAAACTAATAACTTAAAATAGATTATCAATTTTGTTGTTATACTGCGATTTAAGGTTTTTTGTTTTTTTGTTGATTTATATAATGGCATATTTTATAATATTTTTTTCTAAAGTAAAAGAGCCAGATATAATTAGAGCTGCCCAGTGATTGTGTAAAATACCTAATTAATTTGTTTTAAATACTTTTATCTCATTAAATATTGTAGTGAATGTTATAGGATAATGGTGAGGGTGAGACCCAAAGAATCGGAAGAACTTCAACAATTGCGTATATCTATGATATTCCCAAGGACGATGGATATAATTCCTCAGAACTAACAAAGATACTCCAAGATATGGGCTACAAATTAGTAAATTGTAATCGTGATATTAAAACTACTTTGTAATCTATAATTTGTAAATGCACTGTACAGATACAAAGATTCTAGTCCAGCAAGCCTTTCTTGTCCGCTATAGTTAAGTTCAACAGTGTTGCAGAGCTACAGCTAGCCTTGATGAATTTGAAATGTTTCAAACTCAGAGACGGCAAAAAGGAAGCAAGAATCCTACCTTTTGACTCCTCACTCAAGAAGAATGCTTTATTTTACTTTAGTTATTGAATGTGAACACTAGTCAGCTAATCAATGAAAATTTGTATGATCCAAATGATTTTGACTACTAAGTTTTGATCAAGCATGACTCCACTCCAACACTTGTCTCTTCTAAGAGCTAGACAGAGGCCTAATAAAGCCTAACGAGCAAGATAGATTCTTAAGTTGAGGAAGAATCTAAGGAAACTACTAATGCTCCAGACAACAGCACAGCCTAAGTGAATCTTTTCCTCAAACATCTCCCTAAAACTTGGGGCCTGAACGATGTGCATGATGCCTTCAAGGACTATGGTGAGATCAAGAGCGCTAAGATATCACTTATCAAAATTTATTTTTATAATTGAACTGTAGAAATAAATAATTAAACTGCTTCATAGTTACTAAGACAGTAATAAATTTAGTAATATAACAATTTATTAGAAATATTATGAAATTTTATGGCGATATAAAAGTGAGGCAAAAGTAGCAAATTTTTCTTAATTTGCTCCACTTTAAATATTTTAGTTTTAAGATATCATATTGCATGAATATTAGTCTATAATTTTAATTTTAATTGACTATATATTTGGTATGAAAAATATGAATTAACTTTTTAAACAATTTTGATAGCTTATTTAGGACTATGATTTTGATTGTTTTTAATTCCTCAACTATAAAATTTAATATACTTCAGGATAATGATAAGCTTAAAAAGAGAACAGAAATCTCTTAAAATTAATTATCATTTTTATAAAATATATTCAATTTATAGACATTCATTTTTTTAAAAACTTTTGCTTAGCATATATAATCATAATGAATAAGCTTTTTATGATTATAATATATAAATATTAGAATTGCAAAACTTAATATAACCTTAGCAATATTTCTCCATATTATTATAATTGAATGATTAAGATAATCATAGCCGTCAAGTTGTTTAGATTTATGATTATAAACATTAATATGATTGATTAATGATATATATTTCTATAATTTGCTTATAAAAACACATTTTTGATAACTGAACCCACAGACACACGAGTCAAAAGGCTATGGCTTCATCTGGTTCAAGAATCCTCAGTCTGCTACCCAAGTTCTTGAAGATGAGAAAGCAGGTAAATTCTGTTTCAAAGTTGAGCCTTATGTCCCAAGATTAGCTAAGATTCAAAAGGAAGCTAACAAGATAACTCCAGTGAAGGACAACAATGTTATAGCAGTGTACAACTTCGATGAGTAAGTGACTGAGGACGACATCCAAGAGTACTTTGAACAATCTGGAGGAGAAGTCACTGGGTGCAAGTTTATGGAGTACTATGGAGTCATGAAGATAGCTTTGGTACAATTCAAAACCACTCAAATGGCTTAAGAAGCAATTTTGTATGCTGAAAAAACTCATTAAATTTACATCCATTTTAAAATAAACTATCTTCAGAAATTCCTTCCTAAGTATTTAAGCACTGACTCAAGACTACTTGGAAGAGTTGCAAGAAGAGAGATCTCAACAAGAGAAAGTAAAGTAAGTGGCTGACGAAAACCTTAAGTCTCCAGTTGAGGACATTAAGTCTAGCTTCACAAGACTAATAGGCATTAAGGTTTCAGATATCCCAATCGCCATCATTATAATTATACTATATTCATTCAGAACCAGAATAAAATTAGAAATTTACTATTAAAATAACTTAATAAACATTTTTCAAGTTTAATTATTCTATGTTCTTTCTTATTTTGTTTTTTTCTTTTAGCTTTATTGCAAATAATTTTATTTATTAAGCACTAAAAATGAATTATGATTGTAACTATATTTTTAATACTGCACAAAACAAAAGACATTTATGTTTTGTTGGTAAATATCGTTAATATTATTGTTTATTAAACCTTATTTTTATAGGAAAATAAACAAAATATTTTGCCTATTATTTCAAGATACTTCCATGATTGTTAATTTATCACAATGCAAGATTTCTAGAAAGAGCTCTCAAAGTTTGGAAAGATCATAAACTTCTCGTTTATCACAAACCCCAGAAGGTACTCTAGCCACTCGAAGTTTTCGTTCGACAACCAGGAAGATGTCAAGAAGTTGATTGAGCAAGGTTGCTTTGACTTGAAAGGTTTCAAGCTGGTTATCCAATCTTACACCTACCTCTTGGACAGCCTCAGCAAATCCAATTCCATCTCTTCACAGAATTCCTCCAGCTATCCATCGCCATTCTCATCTGGAGAGAAAAAGCAAAAGAACAGGACCAAGGTTTAGTCAGGAGGTTTTTCAGGCAACTACCTCTCATTCAAGAAAAACAATTAGGATAAGGAATTGGATGAGTATTTTACTCAAAAGCTACAACAACAACCAAGCACTAATCCATCAGTTGCTTACCCTTAACAGTAGCAATTATAACTTAAGAATTATAAGTTTATGAAATGTTTTAGTGTTAAATTTATAGACTAAATTGAACTAAAGATTTCCATTTTACTAAATGATACAAACATAATTAGTTATTCTAAAAATATATCCGTCCTACTTTAATAATAAATTTATTTATTTATAATTGTTTTGTTGTTTTTAATGTGCTGAATGTTGTCGTTACCAGAGTGCTCCTATGAACTGCCCACCTCAACCATAGTACGGCTATAATCCAGCTACATACTCTTTCTCTTAACAGGACCCTCATCAAAATCCTCAGTTTGTTAACCAACAACAACAACCAGTCGCTTATCCCTATCCTTACCCACAGAACTATCCAGTTTGCGGTTTAGACTGCTAAATTCAACATCCCATGTACAAACAGCAATCTTTGAACCCTGAGCATTTTCCACTTTTAGGCGATGATTCAAGTGAAAACTTCTCTGTAGACAAGAAAAAAAATGGATCATCTAAATCCACAAAGAAAGCTAAATCATGGAAGAAGTCTCCAAGAGTTGAATTGCCCATTGATCAAAGAGTTGAGAAGGCACAAAAAAGGAACATAAGAGAGATGACTGACAGCGACAAAGTGAAGTTGAAGAGAATGTAAGATATCGAGAAACTTCAAAAGGACATCTACAGCCACTTCAACCAAGCCTACCAGAACTTCCACTTTGAACTATGTAAAGAATTGCTTGAGAAGTTCTCTTTGCTCATGATCGAGAAGAACCAGGACACCACTAAGATCGAAGAGCATGATGAGTTTGGGAACAGAATGCAAGAGAGAGTTATGGGCATGAACGATGCCATTCTCAGATCATGGATGAGCAGTTTCGCTGCTTTCTGCATTAATAAATTTTCAAAAATTTGTCAAAATATATATTGATAATAAAAAATATATTTATTATAATTATTTACTTAATAAAATAAATGAAATTTTCGAGCTAAGTCGAAAAAATTCTTTTTGAGTTAGCTTGTATAGACTTATTGTTTAATTTTTTAAAATTTAAAATTTAATTTCTTTTACTCTTATTTATACATACTGTACCTAATAATTTCATCCAATAAATTAAATTTCTTAAATAATAGAATTTATTATTGGTAAATAATTAGAAGATTTTTTGTTGCATTGTCAAAATTCAACTTATTATCTTTAATGAAAAACTTAGACCATATTTAATATTATATTTATATTCACTTATTTAAATTACTCAAGCATAATAGATTTCTAATATAAATGGTGCTAAAAAATAAAAATTACAATTATTGATGATTTAATCATTCGTTGGCAATTCTAAGTAGTTTTACTCATTCTCATGGATGAAGTATACATCAAAGTCTTCAATCATGAGTGATGCATCTTGATGCATGTTCTCTCTCATGTGATTGCTCTGCAACTACTACCAATTGGACCCTTAATTTTATTGTGTCGTTGACCCAATAAGAGTTGGAATTGTGAGATCATCTTAGACTTTAAGTCTATTTGTGGTCTTTCATTTTAACTTATTAATTTTATATTATAGTAAATATTTATATTAAATTAAAACTTAACTAATCAGGATCTCTCAATCAATTACTTTAATTCTCTCCATTCACATTTTTAATGATTCATTATTATTCTTATGATATTCTCTGCTCTCTTGCTAATTTATTTCTTTGATCTTTTTTATGTCAAATTCTACTATATATGGTATTGGTTTTATTACAAATAGTCTCATAAATGTAAACATTGTCATAAATATCACTGAATATGCTGCGAATTTGACCCAAGGTCTAAGTTTCTTTATTTCTACTATTTTTTTCTCAGGTTTTTAAGTCTTTTCAGAGAAGTAAGATCTTTAATAGTGCATTGATTGCAAATTATTTCTCATTTAATTCTTGATATATATAAATAAAAGTCACTCTCCATATATTTTTACATTACCGAACAAAGATTTGATTTAGATATTCATAATGTCTCAAGTTAATTAAAGTCAAACGATTTTAAATATATAAGTTATATCATTGATTATAATATAGTAAATAAAACACTCATATTTAAAATTATTAAAACTAAATAGATATATATATAAATCAAAACTCATTTTAAGCGTTAATTGCTAAATAATATTATAGATCCATATAGTTGAATAAAAAGAGAGCATTGTATCTTTTATTTTTAAAGTTTCTTTCTATTTTATTTAATATTATATAAAACTTTGTTTATCTCTATATTTCCAAAAGGGTCTTGCTATATTCCTATGTTATTTAAAAGGTGGATGTTTGACTTTATCAATAATATTATTTAAAGCCTTCTATTTAGATAGAAAATAAAGAATATAGTCCTTGATTCAGATAAAAAAACAAAAATTAGATAAAAATAAATTTAAATTAACCAGAAAATAATGAGAATAAATTGTTCAATTAACTTTAAAAAGATTGATGGATTTAAGGATGGTTAAATTGTATTAAAAAGAAAGGAAATTTATCAACAAAAAAAAATGTAAATAAAATAAAAAATAAAAGCAATATCTTTTGCTGCTAAAGCATGGCTGTAAGTAATAAAATACCTATTAAAGGCCTAAATAAATTGAAAGAGCTCACAATTGGTTCGTGTTCCAAAAGTCCACACAAAGGTTTAAATTTTGCTATATGCACAGTCAAAAACACATGACCAGTTAGCAATGAAATAGTCTTGGGGCATAGTTGCACTTATCTTATTACGGTTATTTGGCCATGAAAACCTAGGATTGATAGTTGCAGAGAGCATAACAGATATTTATTGTCGAGATAATGGCATAAGCATTTGCTTAATTGAAGTTTTGCATGAAATCTGAGGTCATTCATGGAAACTGCTATATCTCAGCGGGCATTTACTAGAAATTGCTGAAAAGAGTTTTAAAATGTTCCTTGACCCCACGTTGCCCTAGTTCGAGTGTTACTGTGGGTAGGACCTCAAAATTATTTCAAGAGCTCACAATTGGTTCGTGTTCCAAAAGTCCACACAAAGGTTTAAATTTTGCTATATGCACAGTCAAAAACACATGACCAGTTAGCAATGAAATAGTCTTGGGGCATAGTTGCACTTATCTTATTACGGTTATTTGGCCATGAAAACCTAGGATTGATAGTTGCAGAGAGCATAAGAGATATTTATTGTCGAGATAATGGCATAAGCATTTGCTTAATTGAAGTTTTGCATGAAATCTGAGGTCATTCATGGAAACTGCTATATCTCAGCGGGCATTTACTAGAAATTGCTGAAAAGAGTTTTAAAATGTTCCTCGACCCCACGTTGCCCTAGCTCAAGTGTTACTGTGGGCAGGACCTCAAAATTATTTCAAGAGCTCACAATTGGTTCGTGTTCCAAAAGTCCACACAAAGGTTTAAATTTTGATATATGCACAGTCAAAAACCATGACCAGTTAGCAATGAAATAGTCTTGGGGCGTTGTTAAACTTTTTATATTACGGTTATTTGGCCAAGAAAACATAGGATTGATAGTTGCAAAGAGTATCAGAGATAATTATTGGCGAGATAATGGCATCAGCAATTGCATAATGGAAGTTTGACAAAGAATCTGAGGTCATTCATGGAAACTGCTATATCTCAGCAGGCATTTACTAG
>ARYC01007634.1:0-34868 GCA_000711775.1 Oxytricha trifallax
ATTTAAACATTAAACCCCTACATAAACCCTATTAAAACCCTAATAAAGTATGCACTAATAGTCTACTTTTATCAATCAAAAACTCAATCAAACTACTGAAAGGGTTTTGGGGTTTTGATTGCCAGGAATAACCAGAGTGACCTGCTCTGGCCTCATTCCTCTGGACAGAAGTCCCTGGATAGAACAGTAAGCTTACAATCCTCCACCGTAAATTACACTGTCTTGTGGCTATTTCTTTTAGAGAGAGCGTTCATCAATTGTAGTTTGGATCATATGTTGGTATAGGTATGGGTCATATAAAATATATTCATAAGAACTAAACTATCATCAATAGAGAGGAGACCCTCAACACGTTTCTTATTCTTGAGAAGCGGAGCGATTTCTCTTGACACATAGTCCAAAAAATTCATAGTTTTGTCTTAAATACCTATTGCCAAGATTAAGGTATCATATGGAATGATAGTTTCATCGTGGAGAATAAGTAAATATTAAATGATTTTATCGTGAATAATAAAATATTTATTTTTATTATTAATAATTTTAAATTGATATAAGAATCTAATAAAAGTAATTTAGTAGATTTAAATATCTTTTATAAACTATTCATCTCATTAATGATAGTATTATAGTAAATGATTATAATAATTTAATAATAATTAACTCACATCTATAATAAATGTTAAGGATCAAGTCCTTTTACAAGTGACTAGTCTTAATTATAATTTAAACTAAAATTTTAAACTATAAAATTTTGTGTTATTTTGAGCCTCTTATCGTTTCCATAATCGTCAACAGACGAATTCTTTCATCTTAGACTTTTTGCTTTTCAGACCTATTCAATAATTCTCCCAGTCGTCATCACAATTGACATGCTGACTTGAATAGCTCTGCTATTCAGAGTTATCTTCTTGTTTAGGTGGGTTATCTGGGGTGATTTCCATCTCACCTCCTTCAAATTGTTGTTGTTCGTTTATTTAAGTTCTTACGTGAGTCAGAACCCTTATATAGACAGAGTAGAGTTCCTTATAGATTTCCTTGTTTGAGTTGAATTAGTAGCTGTCCTTTTCATAGACTTCTATTGCATCTACTATGTTTTATATATGGGCCTGCTAGTGTCCACCTACTTTTCCCCTGACTATGTCCTCATTATGTCTCCTTTAGGAGATGAGCGCGTTCTGGTTTTCTTTTTTAGTTAATATATTTTTCTTTGCTTCCAAGTTTTTGATGAAGAAAGGTATTTTTCAAGCTATTTAAATTAGTTAGTGCCATATTTTAGTTTGTATCCTTTAAGTTCTTCCTCAGTCATATCAATAGAAGTTTTAGTATTCTAGGCTTTAAAGGAAATGATTTGTTCAAGTGATGGTCCTTTAGGAATGAACTACTTGAGTTCTTTATTTAGGGTGTTATTGGTTATGATGGTAAGGTTGGATTTTAATATTATTTTTCTTCTTCTTCTTTTTGTTTATGGTTGGGAGATTACTTGACTTCTTCCACAACAACATCTGAAAGGTTTTTTATTAAGTTGAGGGTTTAGTATTTTAGTTTTCATTTAATCCATCAAGTCTTTCTAGTATTTCTTATCTAAACATCCATGTGAAGCTATAACTCTCTTCATCTATGGTTGTGGGTTACTGTTGAATTGGAAAGTTGAACAGTTTCTGATCGGGTGCTTTAATTGGAATTTTGGTTGATCGTGTGGGTACTGATCTGTGAGGTAGCACCTGCTTGGGGGCACTAGATAGGTCTGATTCTTCTACTATTTAATAGGAGCTTTCGAAAATGTCTGAAAATGAGTATTCAAGTCGAAGTGACCTATTGTGAGCTTCCTTGGATATCTTCATGGTTTTCTGAAGTAATTAAAGTGAGAGATGGTTTTTGAGTTTCCAGCTCGTAAGGAAGTTGATGATTTGCCCTGTGGCTGCTTGTTTTGAACTTGACTCGTTGCTAAAATAGTTTGAAATGCTTTGAAACTAAGTAGTAAATACCATGAACTGAGAATAAATGATCTTTCTCTTTTGCTAAGTCTAGCATCCATCCCCGAGTTCTTTAATTTCCTATAGATGAGTTGATTCGCCTTAATCGAGATTAGTACAATTGGTTGTTATTGGTATAGCTTGGATAGGAGGTAGATTAGTTTGTCTAAGTCGGTTTTAATTTTGATATGGATGGGAATTTAGGGTATGTTCCTTTTAATTCCGTTTTAATTTAATTTTCTATATTTATTTATAGTAAATGATATTCTTGTCTGATCTGTCAATGTTAACCATTCTTGCATTAATGACTCTAACTCTAATTTAAAGCATAAGTCTCTTCAATTCCTGATATGTGTAACTGGTAGAGTATGCTTTGAGATTATGAATCTTGTAATCGTAGTGATGATGAGACAATCGACCTGAAGCAATCAATACGATATTCAAGAACTACAAGTAACTGATTGACAATAAAGCTTCAATGAAGAAAATACCAGTGTCGGAGGCACCAACTATACTATTCATGAGTTTTTAACTATCTTGGGCTCAGAGAGTAGGCGTTTAGTAGTGAAACAGAGATCGAAAGGAGCCTCTTATTCATCTTAGTGGTCTCTTTCGTGACTATAAGCTCTTAAGTTGTTCTTGTCATCATCGTTTCCATCGTCTGAGATGTATCTTTAAGTATTTATCTTAATTAAATTTATCAAACTTATTTCATTTTGAAATTGAATCTCTTATAGTCCCATTTTCTATCAAGGAAGTGAGAGAAGCCTCTTGATCTCACATGTATAAGTTCATGGAAAATGTTTGGAATGACAGTTGTATCATAAATTTCAAAATAGATTCATGAATTGGCAGAAAATCTCAACAATTCCTTCAAGATTTATATGGTGCTCTTCTCAAATATAGGTAAAATTAAAATAAATCATTATATTATAGGATTTATTACAGAATAGATATGTCTAGAGTGGTCCTTGCGTTCATGCTTATTGAGTAAAATAGAATCTTAAATGTGGAAGTGAGACTTATAATACTCTTAATTAACATCCTTAGCAAAAACGAAGACTCCTACAACTTCTTCATCAATTTTGCAAACGAATGAGAGAAAAGGGGAGTCTGGGTTTAGAGTAGCTTCATAAGCTGCTTCGTAAATCTCTTCTTTGTCTTCTAGGTTGAAAATAAGCTACTTGATATAATCCAAATTAAATTCGTTATTTAATATTAGTATCGTAGTTCAAATAAAGTCCTCCTCATTTAATAAATTAAACTACAATAAATTGGTAGCAACAGATCTTTAAAATTAAAGATCCTACTCAAGCAACTCATCTCAATGAATAATATAGAGCACATGTGAGAAGTATTCTCAGATTTCTTCTGAACTAAAGTTAACTTTTACAGAACTTAAGTAAACTTTTACAGTAACGAATTTTCAGAAACTGTGTGAGGCTGAGTGACTATGAGATAGTCTCTGTCTGGGAGTCTGTCGAACACGTACTTCAAGAATCCTTATATCTTTAATCGAAAGCTGCCTCCATATAAAAGAGAGTGATAGTGAAGGCAATTGGCTTTTTCAGGGGGTTCTGGGATAGTGTCTAAATCTTCTAAGTTTGTCACAATATCTTTGTAGTGGTGGTCATGACTGTAGATGGTAGTTAAGGAGATATTTATTCCAGCATTTATAATAAAATCATATTTTTTCTGATTTATTATTAATTTAAAACCAATATGAATGATTAAAAAATATTCAAATTGTAAATGCTTTAAAATATATATTCTAGAATTAATTCGTTATTAACTCGATTTAATTTATTTATTCAGAAAATGGTTTCGAACATAAAATAATGTTTTATTTTAATTAAATTTATTGGTAATCTATTTTAAATATATATATGTTGCTCATACTGCTAGTATTGTTATTCATTCTTGATCCACCAGAAGTTAAACGCCTGGCTTGCAGTTTCTATCCATCATTACTATCAGTCATAGATTTATTCTTGCCTGCTAGCTTGAGCTTTTCCTCTGTTAAGTCTGGTCTCATTATGTCCTAGTCACTCAAAACATAATCATAGTCAGCCATTTTGTCCGTACTCAAGAGCAAATCGTGAATGGTAGTATAGAAAAGCCAAACTTTAATTGGTTGAGGGGCCTCCTTCTTTTGTTCTTCTTTCTTCTCATCCTCTTGAAAGGCTTGTCTTAAGCATTGGTTTTTTCGTATTGGTGTCTCCCTCTGCCAATGCTTTCTTCTCTTCTTCCTATTTAATTTTCTTAAGAGCTGCAGCACGCTTTTCTTCTTCTGATTCCTTAGGCAAACGGTAAATCATCTTAACCTCATTTTGAATATCACCAAAGCAAATAAAGTTAACGCCAATGTTTTCTGAGACTTAAGAATCTAAAACGATACCTTTCTAATTAACTTTCTTGCAAAATTCTTATATTTTTGCACACCTCTTGAATGAGATTTCACCATGCTCGTCAGCAATGATCATCTTAATAATATTCATCTCACTTCTCAGCATCGTTCTAAGCTTTGATCTCATTTCTTCGTTGCAACAAAAAAATCTTATTAAAGCCTGAGGAATGGAGCGAGATCGAAGTTAGTAGGCTTTTGATCGTTGTCTTGCTTATTGTCTAGTCCTCTCTCTTTTTTGATTCTTTTAAGAGCAGCATTAGTTTTCTTAGTCGTCTGCTTGTTTGGGCTCTACGTCTAGCTGCTGCTAATTTATCTTCTTTCTTTTCCATCCCCCATTCTGTGAAGTGACCATTACCCTCTACATAACGATCTGGTAAGCCAAATAATTCAAGGGTAGTCATCAAGAACTCTTGTTGCAAATTAATTCATAGTCGTATGTTACGTGTTCCAAGAAGTAATCATCTTGTTTAAGTGAATTTGTTAAATTATCACAATGAAAATAAATGAAACTAATTATCAATAAGATTCAGAATTAATTAAAATAATTAGTACAAACTTAATAGAATAAGATAACGAAATATTCACTATGCAGGATTATAAAAATTGAGTAAACAGCAAAAAATAACTTTAATATCTTTCCAAGCTTTTCGATCTTAGAGAAATACAGTCAAAATCTCTAAACTTCTTAAGAAAAGCGTAAATCAGATAAACTTTAACTTCGAAATCAAAGTTTGAAGAAACTTAAAATTTACCGAAGTTACAGTCAAACTCCCAAGATAACATAAATAAAAGCAAAATGCCACCCTAATAAATGAACTTTGCTCGCAACTTAAACATCACTACTTTAAAAGATAAGATGAAGATAAATGTAAATTTATTAAATACCGGATAGAGCACAAATTCATTTTAAGCATCTCGTTAGCAATATTTGAAAAGTTTAGAACTTAAAATTCAGAACATAGAATAAAACATACAACGTTGTCTGATTAAAATAAAAGATTTTTAGAATCTGGACTTCCACATTTTAGATAAAAAGAACCAAAATATTATGGATACCGTGAATAATAAGCAAGATTTACATACCAAAGATGCCTAACATAAAAGATAGCGATTTTTTGCATTGCCAGAAGTAAAACCTTCAATTTTAGATGACTTTAAAAGTAATATTAAAATAAGAAGTTTGACAAGATGAGTAACTTAAATGCAAAAATGCAACAAAGATGGTAATAGCAAGAATACTACCAAAATCATATATAACACTTAAAAGTGGTCAAATCGAGCTTCTTAAATTAACAAAGAAACTTAATAGCTGTTAAGAGAATGAGAAAAGCTTAGTCGAGGCTGTCAACCATAAATACTAATAAGACATAAATGAATTAAAACCAAACGAACTAAGCAATAAATTATCTTACTGATCAAAATTTAACTTAATAAAACAGTCAATCTTTCTTAAATATATCACCGACTTTGAAATTTAAGATGCATATGCCATACTTCACTAGAGAAACATGAGCGAAGAGTAATTAAGGCCAAGCTTCATTTAAGTAGCTCAGAGGGATACTTTCTCTCCTTTCATATAAAAAACCAAAAATAGATAATTTTTTTGAAATAAAAAAGTATAATTTCAATTTTAATTTAAATTTTTTCTATAATTTATATGAATTATTCAATGAAAATAATATATAATTAATAAATATTTAATTCCAATCATTAAATGTAACAAAAAGTTATTTGAAAAGTATCATATATTTTTTAAATTGGGGAGCTCTCATTAATAGAAGATTACAACGTAAAAAATATTTTAAATCTTTAGTTTTGGAACGGTAAAATTGAAACAAACGTAGTAAGGCATAATAGACTGCCTGTAGATGCTTAGTTCCTAAAAACAACTCAATAATTTCATAGCTCTTCTACTTCTAAGTATCTGATACATTAGTTTAAATAGCGTTTGCAAGAGAAATAAGAATTTATTCTGAGATCCTCCAAGTCACTTGAAGATCTAGAAAAAGCTGAATAATTTACTAATGTCTAGTATTAGAATGTTAGATAGGGTAAAGATCTTCATGTTGCTTCACTTAAATAGAAGGAATTTCTCGCATAAAGGAGGAGTCACCTGTACTTACCCAAGAGCTTACCAGAAGAGTAGGAGAGTTCTACAATAGAGTTAGATTCCAAATAAAAACACTGGTTAAAATCAAAATAAAGATGAATTAAATTTTCCAAAAATCTATCAGAAAAAACCACTCAATAAGCATTAATAAAAGCCTCCGTTAAATTCAAATTTTACAGCTTCCAGACCAACTCAGCTCACTAATGTAAAGAACATCTTTGAAATAATGAAGATTAAGAAAAGTTTACATGAAAATTTATTTTTAAATTAACAAAGAAGGACCGAAAATACACAAACTGCTATGACAATCAACAAACTATAATAATTTAATCGGATCAGTCATAATATTCACAGCTTAGAATTCAGTCCTTCAAGATGCTATTTATTCTCGCAAATCAGCTTCTTTCCTTGATAATACTCTTCACACCCCAAAATTCCTTTTCAACAAAGTATCGTTTTAGATTAAAGCTAAATTCCCCTCGATTAAAGCTTTGCTTAGTATAGCCCTCCTTAAAAATCTCCTGGATTTAATGAGTACTATGAGAGATTTAAGTAAAGTTAAAGCTAGATGAGTGACTATAAATCTTTTAACAAGAATTTAGATTTAAGTCTCGAATAAGACTTTTGAAATAATGGCCAGATAGCTTAAGGTTCTGATTGCTCACTCTTTATTAATGAAAAAATTGATGAATCTCCTAATTAGTTAAGTTAAAGACTTAGAAATCAATTCCTAGAATCTTACTATACCAAATAAAAAAGAACCGAAGTATATTAACTTTAAAAATACATAGCCAAATTCAATATTGAATTCTCCATAGCACTAAAATTGAGGCATTAATGCTAGAATTCAGATAACTTTAAATTTATTAAAAGTAAAATAATTATACATGAAAATATGAATAATATTTCAGATACAAAATCTATGAAGGAACTACAGGAATTTGATGATATCATGAGAAAAACGAGGATTAACATAAAGAAACTAATGAGAGACAATAGCGAGGATAAGCTATCATTAATGTGTGAAAATAGGCAAAAGATGATGAGATTAATATTTAAAAAAGATTTTTAAGGTCTCAAGAAAGAAATAGGGAAATAATCTAATAAAAAAGGATTGTATCGATTAAACCCCAAAACTAAAGTTGAAGAATTTAAAGAATTAGCTATTTTTTCATCTTTAAATGATAATTAATCTAACGATAAACCCATTAAGACAATTAATTTATTTTCATGAAATACTAACAGAACTAAGTGATTGATAATGATAGAAATTTATTGATCTATTAAGTTTATAGTTCAATTATTTTTCTTAACTTTAAAACTATTGTTTTAGCATTCAATAATTGTATAGAAAAACCTAATTTATGAAAGATTTAAAAGGTTCAATGGCAGCAATATATTAGAATAAACAGTGACAATTACAATCAATTTAATCAGTGAACAATTAACTCTAAAACAGCACAAGCCTCATCCAAATACTATTTAAAATCACCACTAATCTCACAATTTGTCAGCCTCACTTAATAATTACAACTTTAATTAATAGCAATTTTAATAATAGAATACAAACAATCATATTAAAGTTAGTACTAACAATAATACAAAAGTTGTTGAAAAGAAAGGTAACTCTAACAATAACATGAACTCTGCGAATAGTTAATGGCAAATTAACTGAATCCAAATCAGAACCTGAAGTCAAATGTGTAGCTTTATAGAAACGATGCTCTTAAACAAGGCTACAGTCAGAATCACTCATAGACAATAAATCACTTATTAAACTGAGTAGTCCTGGTGGCAGCAATGTTAACAAGTAAAACCACTTTAAACATTCTGATGATAGCCTCGGAGGAAGCAAGAATTCAAGCAATAGTATAGCAATAGAAATTGAATTTAAAATCAAGACCTAAATAGCATTGAGTTCTCTGAATAATAAAGGGAGTAGCACATTTGTGGAAAAAAAAATCTTGCTTAATTCAAGTCAAGTCACAATCCACTTGCTCTTGTGGATTTATAATGCATTAATAGTGTTAATATAGTTAGAAATAAAGGGAATTATTTATAAAAAACAGTGAAAGCTAACAAACATAAGACTATTAAGTTCTAAGAGTGAGACAGTTTTTGCCTCCACATCAAAAGAACGCATCCAGATCTAACATGAACAAAAACAAATTAAATCATCCTGGAAAGTATAGCAAATATTTTTTTAAAAAGTTTATTAATAATAAATAAAAATAAAGAAATCAATTTTGATAAGAGTTTTTGTATTCTTGGTTTTAATGTTATCATAATCTGTTTTAAAAGATAATTTTCAAATAATTATGATTTATTATACGAAAACTTTAATTTATTAATTATTCTAATACCATTAAAATTTATTATGGAAATCAAAAATGGAAATCTCTATGATTATTGCTATTCTTCCTCATCATCATCGTCTTCTCCATCATCATAATATTTAACTTTTATGTTCCCTCTCTGTCGTCTAGCGAAGCAACAGTCCAGCTGCATCTGTGGTCTTATCAGGTAGGACCACTATGAAACAAAAATTAAAGATATATTTTTTGTAACTTACATTTTATGTGAGTGGTCTCTCTCCACCTTGGTCTAATCTTTCTGTATTATAAATTATAAATATAATAATAATTTTTATTAATTAGCAGTAATATATATTCTTTGATAAACAAATCTCCCTAATATTTTTATTAAATTATTTTGAGATTTTTATTTTTTAAAATAATTTAATGACATAAATTATAAAGACACCTCCTCTGACTCAAATTGATAGTGAAGAAGACACCAAAATAATATCAAGCCTCCTTCTTTAAGTATCTGAGAGTGGTGAGTTAAATCTCAAGAACTAAAAATTAAGCGTAATACTAAAGTCGATATATTCCATGAAGTTTGACCATGTACAAATTAAACATCAGAGAAAATGAAATAATTTGTATTTAGGAGGATATATGCAAGATTTTATTCCAATTGAGGAAATTAGATGACAGAAACAATAAAATTAAAGAAATTTCCCCTTACTTAAAAGCAATTATGCAATTTAAGTTATTGAGATTGGATCATAATTAACTTAGCATGCTGCCCAATGAAATTGGGAAACTGTAACTTATGAGTGAGTTAAGCTTTTCCAACAATAAAATCACGCATTTACCGCTTTCATTTCAAAAATTGAGGCAGATAAGGTTACTCAAATTAGCAGAAAATAATATTAAGCATTTGCCTTAAGAAATCAGTAGATTTATGGCGATTAGATACTATATTTGCATGGGAATAAGTTTGCAAATTTTACATGCTCTTTTTTTAATTTTTTTTCATGACTTCGAAGAACTGAGTTTAGAATGGTTTATGTATGCGAGGCCACCAAAGCATACTCCAGTAAAAAGAAACTCTTAAGAAGGCCAAGAAATTTTCTCTCAGCTTGAAGATCTATGCAAGCTTCTCCAAAAATACAAAATGAATGAGTGCGCATTTATTATTTTCTTAGAGAATTACTCAATAAATTTAATTGATATCAATAGCAAAGATAATAGATAAAGAACACCACTTCAAAACGCAGCAGTAAAAGGTGATAACGGAGTTTTAGAGGGACTTCTACTAGGAAAAGCAAATCTAAACTTACTTGAAGAAGACAATTACACACCTCTGTGTTTGGCAATAAGAGAAGATAACTTTGAAGCTGCAGCGATTTTTATTAATGAAATGGTTAATGTGAATCTAGGTGGAGGTATTTATGGATCCCCTTACATTTAGCCGTTGTAAAAGTTGAATTATTGATAGTAAAAAAATTAATCTAAAATAATGCCGATGTTAATAAAGTTGATCATGAGGGTAATACTCCTCTTCATTTAGTAATGACTGAATTCTCTAAAAACCTTTAAAAGTCTGCTTCTATCACTGAGGTCTTAATTATGAACGAGGCAAAAGTTAACATTAAGAATAATGATAATTGGGCACCTTTACATGCAGCATTAAGAAAAGGTTAAGAAAAAGGAGTTTAGACAATCATAAAATTAAATCAAAATTTAAGAGATCAAGAAATGGAACAATTTGACTTGAATATTGTGAGAGGGGCTTAATAGTTTAGTCTTCTTTAAATAGCTTCATTTGGCGGTTATATTTAATTTTAAGATATTATATATAAGCTGGATCAGATATCTTCTAAAGAAACCTACACAATTAACTCCCAAGACTCTGCGCAAAAAGAAATTACATTTTTACAAAATTAAAAAAGCTATCAGAGAAAGCTCAAAATAAGAAAGTTACTCCTCTTATCAAGTGACTAATCAAAATGAACTTTGTAAAATGTAAATTAGAAAAAAATGCAACGGACGAGTAAAATGAAGGTTAAGCAAATAAAAAGGAAAAATACAATATAAAAGATAGCAGAAGAGTACGAATCAAACTATGACACCTTTATGAACAACATTGCTTAGCTTAAAGTTATTAAAGCTTTTACATAGATTGAAATTGTAAAGAAAAGTAGATAGATTAGTGAAACTAACTATTTATAGAAGACTCTTTTCTAAAATCCTACACAATCCCCTTACAATAATATTATTTAATTGTTTTAAATTTTGCATTTATCAAAGCTAAACTCCTTCTTCTTTAAGTCAATTTCAATTAAATCCCGCACCATAAGATTAAATGAAATATTTTACTAAATCTTAAATAATAAATCCATAAGACCTTAAACAAGATTCAAAATTTACAAAAACTAAAATTTTAAGCAGAAGAGAAGAAAATAAATTTATTTACTTAAAAGATTAGCTAATCAAAAATACGATTACTCTTCAAGATAAACATGATGCACTGTAGAAAATTAAAAAGAATTAGTTTAATTAAGTGTTTGGTGCAGTAATGCGATCATTTATATCTGAGTTTGAGAAAATTAGGGATATTTTTACTTAAAGAGAGATAATATACTGCATCTTAAATAGTTGCCAGTTTACTTTAGTGCAGCCTTTGAAAGAAATAGTAAGCAAACTTTCAGATGAGGATTTGATAAAAGAAATAAATGATACCATAAGATCTCAAGAAATTTGTTCTAATAGACCTAAATCTTATACATTTAACATGCTAGGTGCAAGTTCTTTAATGAAAAAGGATATTAGTGCAGCTAAATCATGCACTGTAGAGAAGAATGTTGACTCTGATGATAAAAGTTGAAACATCAATATTTTCAAAATGAAGGGCATTTCTTCCTTGATAGGAAACCCTAAATAAATAAGTCATCATAAAAATGGAGTGAGGAGTGCGGCTGGAACTCCAGCAGCATAAAATTAAGTTTTTAAGAGACCGAATTTCCTTGAAGGGGTTGAAGATTTTTAGTTAGTAATTTTCCTTTAATTTTAAAACGATGCTCATTCATTCTCATCAAATAACAAATTAGGAATGACTCTACCAATAAAAGGCCCAAATTAAAAACTTAATATGGGATCTAAATGCTATGCTCCGTATTACTAAAGCTCAAAATAATCTCTGCCTAATAATGGTAACAATATAATGAATGAGATATTACAATCTCAGTATAATATATCAAATTCTAATTAAAATCATAACAGCAATAATTTCAGTGCCAGTCAAAATATGTCAACATTAAACTAATAATCTAAAAATTTTAGTTAATCTGCTAATTAGGGTAAACAAAATTAATTTATAAAGAAAAGGTTGCCAAGTACATAGCTTTATAGTAATAATGGTGTTTTAAGTTTTAAATTAAATTTAAATTTCTTATGATTAGTTGTTCTGACCGAGACCCCACCCCTACCCCACTCCGCCCTTATATTAAAATTTTTTAATTTCATTAATATCATATTCTAATGCTTTGAATCATGCTTTATCTTGAAAAAAATCTTTGCCCGTCGGGCAGCTACATAATTTGATTACTATCACTACGTCCGTCAACTTTTATTGATACATGTTCCTATAGGAAAACATTTCAAATACAAATTATTTTTGAGTATCATTAATTTTATTTTAATTATTTCTATAAATAAACTTAAACAATTTTCAGTTTAAAGTTTTATATCTCTTAAATTTTCTTCATTCAACATAATTCTATAAAATAATCTGATATATAATTTTTAAGCTTTTTTGTTGTTGCTTTTAAGATAAACTATTTTTAAAAGTCCAAATTTAAATAAATGAATCTTATTTATTAAATAGCAAGTTGGTGTTGGCATTTCATTAACCTACAATGAATTAAACTCAATTTTATAATCAATTATATAAAGTACTTCTTTTTTATGGTCCGACCTTTTTATTTTTATCAGTGCCTATTTGTAGTTTTTTTTTTAAAGTTTTAAACTTCACACAATTACATCTCATTTCAATAATATAATCCCTCTATATCTTTCCAAAAATAAAATGTCGCTTTCTAAATTTTATAAGAATTTGAACATGCAACAGACTTATATAAGAAGTTTTTCTTATCAAAATATCTATATTGAATGCATAAATCTTTTGTTCTGTAAATTTAGCTACACATTCAAAAGAGGGATCTTTCTGTGTTTTTATTATTTAAATTTTAAAAATTATTAAATGAATAGATCAAATCTCATTTGCGAAATCTCTATTCTATTATTAATGAATTTTAAGAATAAGACTGTAAATAAAGGGTATTTAATATATATTACAATTTATAAAGAACAAATATTAAACATAAGTTTAGATGGCAAAGTTATGAGGCCTAAAATACTTGGCTGTTAGTTTAAATCTCAATAAATGTTGTATGATATTCAATAATATAAATTAATTTATTGATTATTTTAAATTCGAATCAATATTTTAATCTTAAATAAAATTCACTTAATTCATTTTATTAAACAATGAATTTTATTTTAATAAACATTGACATATTTTATAAAATTTTTTTTTATTTTTAAATTAATATAATTGTATTCATTATAAAGTTAAATCTAACTTGACAAATTTGCAAGAACAAATTTGTTTAAAAACATATTTATCAGATTATTTTATAGAATATGAAGAAAATTTAAGAGATATAAAACTTTAAACTGAAAATTGTTTAAGTTTATTTATAGAAATAATTAAAATAAAATTAATGATACTCAAAAATAATTTGTATTTGAAATGTTTTCCTATAAGGAACATGTATCAATAAAAGTTGACGGACGTAGTGATAGTAATCAAATTATGTAGCTGCCCGACGGGCAAAGATTTTTTTCAAGATAAAGCATGATTCAAAGCATTAGAATATGATATTAATGAAATTAAAAAATTTTAATGGGGGAGGGGGGGAGGATGCATATTTTTTTATGGGGGAGAGGTGGGTAGGGGGGTCTTGGTCAGTAAGCAATTGTATTTTCTAATCATAAATCAGGATTTCAAGTTAGAGCATGAGTAATAGTGGAGGAAGCATTGCAAATGGTCCAACATTTCACAAACCCTTGTGGCAAATGAGATCAGACCAATTAAAACACCACAATAATATTAAATAAGTATCTTCTGAAAACGACTAATCCAACGATGATGAAGATCATAATGAAAGCCCATCGCTTGGATATGATGTCAAGGCCATTAATCAAAGATGGACTGATGAGTAGAACAGCGGGTCTCGGCAATAATAATATGATTGATTAGCATTAGAAATCAAGTAATTAGAGAAATAGCATAAGTATACCTGCAAAAAAATGAATGATAGTAAATCAAATGAATCAAAGTCTCTGTAATGACTTTATTTAAATGTACTTTTACAATTATAATATTTATATTAACTAATTCTGATAATCAAAAATACACTTAACACCAAAGATATTGTCTGGAGTATTTTTTGAAGCTATTTAAGTTTATAAACAATTATAAATAAATTAGATAAACACTATAATCAATAAAGCATCAATGAAAAGCTATTTTAAATTGCTTCTCCCTTAATTCAATCACTTAATGGAGCCTCACTACTACAACAAATATGAAGAGCACAAACTTGACCACGATTATGTAACTCTGGCTAGTTAAATCTCAAAGAAGCAAAATAAATATCTCTTTGATTTTTATACACCAGCGAAGAGAGCCAGCAAATTGGAGAAAGTATTTTTATTAGAATTGGAAAATGCGTTCCAGTAATTCCCTAATCAACGGATGGTAATAGTTGATTTTATAACTTGCTTTCTGAGTATTGTCAAGCACAAGAAAGAGCAGTAGATTTTCATTTTATAGTAATGAATAAAATAATAACTTTATAAGCCACAATCATGCATTTTATTTGACAATTTTCCAGGTGTCAGGACTGATTGATTTATTCATAGAAATAACTGAATATAATAACACGATAGAGTTGTTCTGGGACTACTTCACAAATTTCTTTATTGAAAATGTAATCGAAGCTGACATCAATAACATACTCGTTAAATCTAAGTATATCTCAAGTAAGTCAAAATATCACATCTCAGCTCTTTAAGTTTGAATTTACATCTTCTTAGCATCTACATTTAATTAATAATCAATATAGAGGTAATGAGCGAGAAATTTGGAAATTTATATAACAGCCAACATGTTAAGGCTTTTGCGCCAAAGGTACTTGGTGGAAGTGTCTTATGTTTAAGATAAATAGCTCCCTCAAAGATATAAAATGGCAGCAACCACCATAATCAGGGAATTAGAGTGTAAGATATATAAACAATCTCTTAATCATTAAGTTTAGAAACTTGTTTTCTTAATACTAAATTCGTAATACAGAATAAACTATTCGCAAGATTTGAAAAGAGTATTGGTCTTAGATAACATAACAGAAAATATCATACTTTATGATGAGCATTCTTAAGTTTAAATGAAATTACACACAAAAAGAGATAATCAGATCTTGGATACAGCTATATTGTGCTTTGGGTATTCAAGGCCAGAAAAGAGAGTAAATTATTTCCCAGTTTTATAAATAATTTTACATAATAGATAGGAGCATGCTTGTAAGATTATACTTTGGCATTTTTGGACATCTCAGATAACTTTAAATTTGAGAAGACTTTTTTCCACAGATTTGGATGTGTTTAATGTCTACATTATATTCATTGAGTTCAGTGTGACTTGGATTACTTATGATTTAAAAAATGTGATTTTTGTTTGGGATATAGAAAGAGAATCATCCGTCAAGCTTCCCCATAAAAATGAGTAAAACAATTTAGTGTCATGTAGCTTCCGGTATTTTTTAGGTAAAAGATTATAGACTTATGTGAAATGCTGTATTTAAAATTGTCAATTATTGTTTTTTGAATCAGTAAGCGCTCATTCTCTGGGATATACACATGACTTCATGGTATTACTGAGTGCAACTTATGAGGATTACGCTTTGATTTGGGTATTTGATGGGCTTGACTGTTCTATAGGTGGGAAACTTAAAGGTCATAATGCCTAAATCACAGCTATTAATGCGCATGTTGATACACCCTTAGTTATTACTGCAGATGAAATTGTAATCTAAAACTATTAAACTATTACTACTTTTAGGGATTCATTAAGACTTGGGACTTGAGGTATTTCAATTATGTCCAAACTATTCATTTTGAAAGGGAAACAAAAATATATATTTTTATAAAATTTATAGTCGCTAACCTATTCATTAGTTTTTGAACATAAACTCTAAATAATTTTGTGGAGCAGAAATCAGAGTTCATTGCCTTAAGTTTGAAGATGAAATTAAAGTTAATGCAAATGGTTTTGGGGTAATTAGTATTTAATTTTCTTAAGCAAATTAAATAAATATCTACAATAAATCAAGAATAACCCACCACTTTGCATTGAGTACAATTAAATGTATGAGTAGCTTGTGATAGGCACTAAATCTAATTTGAGGTTAATTGATATTCACTCTGGTTAATGATAGAATATACTTTCAAATGTTATTTAACCATAAGAAGTAATTACTGGCATTATTATTTAAATTTTAATACAAAGATCATCAAGTTATTTATTAGATTAATGAAATATTATTTAATATTATCATCAAATTGTATCTAAACCACAAAAAGATGCTTCTCTGTGATAACATAGGAAACCTGAAGACTCTTTACCTCCCTAATTGATTCATTTATGCTACAAACATAGGTCATTATCAAGAAATAACTCTAGTCTATGTTGACTATGCAAATATATTTATGTTAACCACAACCTGGGACTCATCAATTTAATTGCAGCAGGAAAGACAGAAAAACAGGATGACTTTGAGATCTATAAATAATGCACATTTTGCCTAGGAAATTAATTGTTTAGCTATTGAGATCAAATTGAGCATGTTTGCTACAGCTTCAGCAGGAGCTATATTTGTAAGTTTAAAGAAGAAAATATTTAAACGAAATGACTTATAGATATGGGACTTTTAGACATTTAAGATGATTGGGGCAGCTGCTAATGATTTTTAAGACATACATAAAATGTAGTTTTTATACCCTTATAACTATCTGGTTGCAATTGACACTTCATCCATATATTAAAAAAACAAAAATTTTGTGTTTGTAAACTAGTAAGGAATTTATTTAAAATAATTTAATTGCAAATAATAATAAATAAATCCCAAATAACACTGTGGTCTTGGGGAAATATAAATGCATTTAAATTCTTGAATCCCATTAACAAAATAAATCTCACTTCTCCAAATGGGAGGCTTCTGAATTGCAATCAAATATTTATCCTGAGACTTAGTTAAATTGAAATTCAGTATGTCTCATTAGAAGAGTAGAAATTACCAACGGCTAATACTTTAATTAAAGACATGGATACAAATTTTACTTATTTATTGATAAAAATATAAATAATATAATTCACATGATAACTAATTGCCTTAAAATTTGCTAAATTATGTCTTTAATTAATAGTCAACATTAATGAAAACTTTTATAATTAAAATTAAATTAAATTTATGGATTTAAACCCAAAGAAATTATGTTTGTATCTCCCTGATGAAATAGGCCAAGTCTACTCAGTGTATATAGATCACTTAATTAAACAAGAAACTAAATTTATTATATTTAAAGGCAAATAAGTAAATAGATTTCTAAGCATATTTTCAGTAGTAATCTAATATTTAAATTAAAATTTAGTAAAGCTAAAAATGCAATGAAGCGAACAAAATATTACCCCAATAGAACTCAATTTGCCTCTTCTAATTGAATATTTTACTCTGAGGAAGAATTAAAGCTATAAATTGATGAGAACATAGATATGAAGCAAGCAGTGCCTAGACTTACATAATTCACAATTAATTAAATGGCATGTTTCTCAAGAATTTCTCACTATTTTTATGTTTATAATAGTCCCATAGAGTCTAATATTAACATGCAATAATATTTCTGTGATTAGAGTAAGTTAAAAATATTATAACAAGTGGAATTTTATTAATGAAATGATTTGTAGATGTGGTCTTTGCTTGGAGAGTTGCTCTATGTGTCAAATTTAGAGCATCCTCTACCCTATCGATGGAGGATATCATTAGACAATGATTCAAAAAGGAAGATTAAGGTATTGAACTCCCTAAGAATTATGAAAGAGACAGGGAGTAGGCATCCAAACTTTCAGGTTAAGGAAAATACAAAAACAATTGAAGATTAGAATCCAAAGAGAGATCCTTAATTAATTACTTTTGCTAAGCTTTTGTATTAAATTGAAGTGGAAATTAAAGAAATGAGCAAGAATTAATTGACCCCATAATATATTTATTGACAGACCGAAAGAACACTATAAAACCCCGTTAGTCAATTAAGAATGAAGATTGGGGATTAAGAATAATGAAATTAAGAATTAATAATAATTGGCGTAAATTATTAAAGTTTTGGCTAATTATTAAAGCCATTGGCTCGATTAATTGTCTCTATAAAATAAACCAATCAGGGTGCGTAAATTTGTTTTTAGCCTAATTATATTTAATTTCAGCCAATTATAATTAATTCTTAATTTCATTATTCTTAATCCCCAATCTTCATTCTTAATTGACTAACGGGGTTTTATAAATAGTAAAAATCCTAATTTCAAGTCTTAAAGTGTAATAAATATGATTCACTATTATTAAAATTTTTACTATTTCTCTGAAGTAGATGGAATTAAAAAAAAACTAGAGAATATATGCGGCAGGCACTACTGATGACTTTATGAATGTAAGGATTCATAATTATATTATATATCCTAAATTATAGTCCAAGAAAATAAGAACCAAAATAATCAAAAATTCTTTGAAAAGGTATCAAATCACATGTCACCTTCTACCCAGCAAAAGACCACTGATTCAGCAGCAAAGAATGAGAAAAAAATTTTGGACAAATTATAGTATAATTGAGAGAATTGAAATCATATTCTAGAAGGATCCAAAAGATACACAAAATAAAGCTGTTATTTATAATATATTAATATAAATGTGATTAAAGTAAAGATTATTTCATATGTCATAATTTCAGTCATTTTATCAAGAAAATTTGATGAAGACTATAGAAAATACTAAAAGTTATGAGACAATTTAATCGATAAAATTCAATTACATTATATTTCAAACATAAAATATTAAGAGATTCCTTCTTAAATAGCAATGAATGACACTCACAATTAGAGTAAGTTTGAACAGATATTAATGATGAACAAAAACAGCACAAGTGAAATTCTCAATAGTCTTGCCAATAATACAACTCTATTACTTACTGATATAAAATCCAAAGATTCATATAGGATTTAAGAAAGTATTCATGATTAATATATTCATATTTATTTGTCAAATAAAAACTATCCTAAAAATGATTATACCACAGTTTTCCATTATATCTAATTTTTAAAAAATGATTGTATTTTTTATTAGTTTCTTTTTTCTCTTAAGTAAATTAAATTTTAAAAATAGCTTTTTATCACAATATAAAGGCAACGACAATATCGATAGGACTTCAACTATGTTAAACACCTCTAAGAGTTCAAGTGCCCAAGGTTTCGCTTTTAATTTTAATAAAACACAGTCAAACTCTTCTTAATTCCCAAATCAGGACAAGGGTCTTAGAGAAGTAGAGTGGTTGAAGTATGCAGCTGACAGAGATAATACTATTCCAAGTATTTTGAAAAGTATCAGAATGAAAGGATATTTGAATAATGTACCCTTTTCCAAGGATGATTCCTTCCAAAAATACCCAATATAGTAAAAAGAGAGCAGACTTAAGCTAGAGTAATGCTTTTGCAAGAATTAAATTCACAGAAGAAACATTCAATGTCTTAGATTAAATCTGCCATTAAGTTTCAAGCAATTATTAGTGACAATAATAATGATAAACTAGGGATACTTGTGTTCTATCAGAAATAGTAAAATAAACAGTAGGAATTCCTTAAGGAATAGCAAAGCGTCAAGAGTATGAGGGAAAGCTCTACAAGTGCCATGTTTGATTTTGGAGGAAATAGTTCTAATCAGATGGGGAATAGTATCAGCAATTATATTAATTATAAATTGATACTTTAATTATTCATTTTATCGGTTTTTTTCCTCTATAAAATCATGATAGCATATTTGTAAATTAATGAATGATCTTTTTTCACCTATGGGGAGACAATCAAATTCATCTATGATGCATCAACAAATACATTCAGATATAACTATTCTACCAAGTGTCTCAAATAGAATGAACTAAATGACTTCTCCAACTACCTCTACCAACAGAGTTCTATGAGAATATATTTGAACTATCATGATTCTATGCTTTATTTATTTCTTGATTTCTCAAAAAATTTTATTAATTATATAGTATTTTCTAGTATAAACATAGAATTGATTACTTATCTCATCATTAAAAAGTAAAGAATTATATAATTAATCTAATTTATTTATTTGAATGTTGTTTCTTGTAAATTTTAAACAATATTTGAATCTTTCAATGGTTATAGAAGGTACCATTGGCTTTTCTGGTGGGACCTGTGTTTGTCTCTTTCTAACGAGCATCGTTCTCAGCAATTAAGAATCTCTTCCCAAGACCAACTTAAATATAGAATTAATTAATTCTCATAATATTGATTAAATTTGACAGAGTATTATAAATATACTTTCTGACAAGCATGGTGAGTTACAATTCGAAGCACGGGGATCATTCGATTCATAGTCAGGTAATGCGGATCCTTTTGTTATTAAAGCATAGTTTTCAAGTATGAGGAAACTATTAGATAATTTATAATTTAATCATGATTATTGGTATTATAGGATTTAGATGCAATAAATCTTAATTGTTTGAGGAGATGGTCTGTGACATTTGAATCATTTACTCAACAGACTCCTTGCCAGAAGCACTAAAAGCCCTTTGAGTTATGATAAAGTTTCTCTTGCTGTAAGGATCTTCATATTTCTCGTTTACAAGCCTGGGTAGCTCACAGTCTTCTTAAATGACTGTGTTTGATTGAAATTGCTAGTAGCTCCACAGTGCTGCTCTTCATTGTGAAGTAAAGACACTAAGTCTTATTAGTCAAAATTATCGATGAATTTTTAGGATTTGATTTAAGGGGACTTAAGAAGTATACCCTGGAGGACACCCACTGTTGAGTTGGTCTTATAGCTTTTAATTTATGTAATAATTAGGCACCAACAGCTAATAATCATATTAAATAGGATGGATATATGACAATTAAAAGAATAAAAATTAATGCTGTGTGGTTTTAATTAGTTTAAGGTCTCTGCTGATTTTAGCTCGAGCCAAATCTCTACTGCAAGGCCTCTTATGATTATCGCTAATTACTCTATCTACTGCATTTTAAAGTATAATATAAAATCTGTTTATTTTATGCAGTTGATCTATTATGAAATACTGTAATCTATAGATTTGATGTATACTGTCACTTTTATATTAGCTTCTGGGGAATTATCGATTAAATCATCAAACTTTTCAATGGATTGCTAATGAGTATCTTTTGTGATGTAGATCTCCCTCCAAGAGATGGCATCAATATATTAACTCATATGTTGTAAAAATAATAAAATTCTAATTGGATATATGATGGTGTTTGTGAGTAAACTTTATATTATCTCATGTCAAATTATTATTGCTACTGGTCCTCCTCTTCATTATGATAGAATTTATACTCTATCAATAATTATCAAAAACAATTCGTTTATTTATTATGGTGATAATGGTCTGCAATCAACCGTCTCTATGAATTATACTATAAAGATTAATTTAAATAATTTATGAATGATTACTGAGGAGTCTTTAAGGCTGTGAACTGGAGGCAGGTGGTTAGAAGGCCTTACATTTGTGAAGCTTTTCAATTGAATCTAATGTGGGGGTAAACACTGCAAAATTCTTGGTAGTAATGTAAGGCTTATTATCATTTTATTATAAAACTATTTGAATAACTAAACATATTTATATTTGATAATGTTTAACTGTAATTATATAAATAAAATTGAAGCTCAATAGGGAATTCCAAATTAGGTTTCTATAGTGACTGATTGCTTCTGTAATCCCTATAATTAGTTTAAGATTAATTCATTCTCATAAAATTGAAATATTTTAATGTAGTTTAATAAACAGTATGAAACTTACTGTAGGTTGGAAGCAGATCTGACATTTTTGAGTATTTGAGTGGACATGGAGCTCATCTTTAAGTGCAAGTAAATCTTTAAATAAATTAAATAATCACTCAAACATCAAATATAAGTAATATTATTCCATATATTATTCTAAATACTCACAGCTAAGAGAGCATTACTTAGCAATAGTAAATATATCCAATTATTTTAATAATAATATCTTGAATTATATTTGTTCTATGCTTACTTTTTTATTACAAATAATCATAAATATATAATGCCACAGCAGTGATAGCAAAACCCAAATAATTACAACTCTAATATATCATCATTGCATAAACTTTCATAATCCATGTCCTAAAAGCCCTCTTGCTAGCTCAGAGAAGCACTCTAAGAGCAATAAATTAAAGATTTAGGTGATTGATTGATGCAGAGAGACGCACTAAAGCACTACCACAACTCAAGAATAATAATAACTTGGGTGGTAGTAAAACTTACAATGAGGGAAATGGAATATCAAAAGACAGAATCATAAAGTATTGAATCTAATCAATCAATATATATATATATATATAATGATCAGCAATGATACTTTTAAATTGTAAGAGCGAAGAGTTAAAGATAAAATTCGGATGTAGGACTAGCAAAAAGATCTTATTGTTAAGAGCTTCAACAAGTTTGACACTTACAATACCTCTCAGAATATCAATAAAGTTTTGTTTTATATTACTAAATCTATTACACCTTCTTATAATAAAACTTTCCTGATAAATTTTCATCTCATTATTTTTATAAATTATAAAAGTGTCATCTATGCAAAATCTGAATTCATTTTACAAAATAACAGCAAAAATAGCCACAGTATGTAGAGAAAATATTTCCAGGAGATGGGAACATGCATTGACACCTCCTCCTTTGTGATATTTTCAAATTATCATACAATCCAGTAGAATTACGATTAGACAGCTGGGCAATATTTAATGATTAACCCTTAACTATCACATTAAAATAAGCCTTAAGCAAATTGTAATAAATTATCGTATAATTAGTTCAATCCTATCAAGAATCAGTAGTAAGATGAGAAAAAATAATATAAAGAGTAGAGCTTGGTATCTACTTTCAAATCACATGATAAGTGTAAAAGCAGAAATATTTTAGATTAGGGGAATGATGATGAGCAATAGAACTCATCTAGTAGCAGTAAAGACTTAATGAATGAAGATTTAAATTTTATAGCCCATCATATTACAACTCCTGCTTAGCATTAACAACAATCGAATAGCAAAGCCTTAGAACTAGATTAATAGAGAGAGGATCTATAAACATCCCCTACATGATTCAGAGTTGACATTGTTTAACTCAATAGTGCTAACAGCCAGCACTCTAATTATGAAAGCGCTACAAACTATCAAGAATTTCCACAAAACAGCATAAATAGCCGCTAAAGTATGCGAGATCAAAAATAATCATAATAGAATAATTAGAGTGTTTCTGGGATAGAAGACTATGCTAAAATAAGCTTTAATAATTATAAAAATAAAACTCTAATATAATGATTATATTTATTAGAATGAAGAAGAAATTGAATACAGAGTGAGAGGAAGGACCTTACAGATGAACTAAGATGACCTACTTTTATATTTATATCATATAATTGAATAAATTTTATGATATAAGTATTATAAGGTTGATGCAATTTTCCATAAATTAACATCTAATAGAATTCAACGAACTAAGACGACATTGATAATCACTAGGAACACGATTAAAATCACATACTTCAAAGATCACTATATGACCAGAAATTTAAAGATAATAATCTATTTGATTAACAAGAACTTGCTGCCTTAGAGCTAGATAAGCAAATTTAATCAGTTGGAAAATAAGGTAAATCTAACACCAGTAAGAAAGAAGACTACAATCTACTAAAGAGCATGAGATCTATAATGACAAGAATCAAAGTGATTAAAAATAGTCAAGATAAACACTCAAGCTCAAAATGACTCTTATTAGAATCCTGATTTATTCTGCTATATTTTAAGGAAAATTATTATAATTTATGCTGTGCATGAGTTTTGAAATAATACCAATAAAAATAAATCAGAAATATTAGCTCCAGTAGAAGCAATCCTATTTATTATGTGGCTTAAATAAATTAATAATTAGCTAATAAATCATAACAAACCTCATTAGATATGCAAAACATTAGAAATTTTAGAATCAAAGATCTCCTCAACGAAGTCAGAAGAAGATATAACAAATTATTTGATAAAATGTTTAATATAGAAAGGGAATTCTTTTTTATTAATAAGTTAAATTATAAGAGTGCTAAAACAAGCCAGCTCTTAACATGATCTTGATTGGACCCCCAGGCTCAGGCAAAGGTACTCAAGCACCTGCAATCAAGGACGATCTTTGCTTGTGTCACTTGGCAACTGGCGATATGTTTAGAGATGCATTATCTGCAGGCAATGAGCTAGGCAAACAAGCAAAAGCAATCATGGACAGCGGTGAACGCTTCTCTCATAATATTGTCATTGGACTCATTGATTCAGCTCTCAATCAACTAGAGTGTGAGAGAGGTATTGTTGTATTGCAACTACTTTTATTTGTAAAATGTAAAATTAATAAGTTGCAACATCTTATTTTATTTTATGAATCATCAATAAAACCCAAAATAAAAAGAATCAATTTATAGCGAAATATTAATAAAATCATGCAATATTCTTCTTGACGGTTTCCCAAGAACCGCAGTTTAAGCCGAGAAACTTGATCAAATGCTAAGCAGCAAAGAAAAGAAGATTGATAGTTTTCTTGAATTTAAGGTTAATGACGACATCTCGATTGAGAGAATTGAAGGCAGAAGAGTTCACTTGCCAAGTGTAAGATCATATCACGTCAAATTAAATGATATTAATCAGCTCATTTCTTTTCTGAATTTGCATATATTGAAAGTTTTAAAATTTAAATCAAATTTTAGCTAAAAATCTAATAGGTATTTAAATAGGTCAATCCACCCCAAGTATAAGGTCTTGATAAAGAGACTGATGAACCCTTAATCCAGAGAAAAGACGATAACGCCGAAGTTCTTAAGAAGAAAATGCAAGCCTACCACGGTCAAACAGCTCCCATCCTTGATTAATAAAGAAAAAAGACCATTCTTAACACAATCGACGCTATGGCAGAAATCGGAAATGTCAAGCTACAAATTCGTGAGAGCATTTACTCCAGAATATTCTGAAGAAGTTTATGAATGCAATAGGTGAGACTAATAAATACATTGGATCTCGATTAAATTATCACTCAGTGCTATCGTCATACAAAAATTATAAATGTGTGATTTATATACTTCTATATTTATCTTTTGCTTCACTTTAATCATTTTCCTTAAATCGAAATGATGTAATGTGTAACACCAAACGTCCCATTTGATTAGAATCCAGAGTTATTAACCTTTAATACACATGAATTTTAAGAATTTGAATAAATAAAGCAGAAACTACTATAATATAAAGTTGATGCTAACTCTTTGATTTTATAAGATTCAAGCCTGGGTAGTAAGAAATCCTCATTGAAATTTTAGCCACCATAGAAACGAGGTAGTGAAGAGAAATTGAAGAAGTCCATAATTGAAGATTAAATCAACTTTTTAAGTTTTATTATGAGTAAAGACGAGAAAGTGTCTTAAAAATAAGGAGACAAAAGCAACAAAGGAGGGAGTATACTAAACAAAGGCTAACGCTGATTGATGAAAAGCTAATCAATGCAAGATTTAAAGTTGCTATCAATCAACATCAAAACTAACATGAGACAAGTTAAAGTAGAGTTGGAAAGATATAAGTTTACTGTTGGTAAAATACTTAATGATAAATAATACATATTAAGCATGGAGCATTTAAGGAATGATGTTGACTATGACAAAAATATGTCTTCATAGAATATATATATAATTTTAAACAATAAAATTAAAATTAATATTTATAAATATTATTAATGTTTAAAGACAAGCTACGCATTTAATTGGAAAACTAGGAATAACCTTTATAGCAAAACTTATTTAAAGGAAATTTTTTAACTTCAGAAATAGTAGAAAACGATTACAATTTTGGCTTTAAAAAAATAAAAGTTAGCAGGCATAATCCTGCTACTATTTAATGCACCAAAGAAACAACATCTAAATGTTATGCATTCTCCTAACAATTTGAAAGTTAAATTATTGAAAAATGGGTTACTTATGCAAATCACTAAGGCATATTAAGAATTTTTGGATTCTAATAGAGACAAACCATTTTAACTTAGTTAAGCTTAAATTTAAGCATCAATTAAATAAGCGAAATGTAGCTAAGTAATGACTAAACAATTTCGGAGACAATCTTAATAAACAGGTGATAATTAAAACAATAAAAACAGTTACTCAGCTCTTAAAATAAAAACTTTACAGCTAATGAAGCCAATTAATAATGAAGATATTTAAAAAGGATTCAAGGATAAACATTAGTAGTAGTCATAATCTTAAATGAATTTATTCAGATAAAAGTTGAAATCATCAAACGGAAGGAAACATTTAATTGTGGCTTATAATCTGTCAGAAACAAAAGAGAAAATAAGCTAGAACTAGAGTTTAATAATTACAAAAAGATCAAAGAGCTAATTTCAGATATATCAAATCATGATTATATTTGATAATAATATTTAAATATCCAAGAAAAGATTTGAGAAGAGACAAAAAACATTAAAGTCCCTCAAAGCCTCGGATACTTAAAATCCTCAACTGAACAAAATAAAATGGCTTTAACTTAAACTTTTAAAGATGATAATGATACCTTGAAGATTTTGATATTTTTGAGCGTGTACTAAGTTTGAGATAATGATCGTTTTAAATTTTGAAATGCTTGTTCTAAAATTTTTCAATAATTAGCATGAAATTTTATTGACTTTAACTTAATCTTAATTTATTTATCCTTCTAACTTTAAGTCGCTTGCCATCGTCTCCTACAATTTCAATAAATATTATAATATCTTTACAATATAAATCTAGTGCTCGCTTACAGTTAAACTCTAAAAGTAAAGGAATTTAGTAAACTTCTTCTCAGTCCCAAAAATCTCAAAATACAGCTTCTAATAAAGCTATCATGCATTACAGTGAATAAAGTTCCTCTTAAATATCATCAAGTCACAGTTCAGCAGATATTCACCGTAGTAAAAAGAATCATCCAAAGAGATCTTAGTAATTCTAGTTAAAGTTAGAAATCTCACAGTAAAGTTAATTTTAGCTCCTAATCAACTAAAGAAAATTTGAGTTAAGTCCAAAACCAGATTAAACTTTTACATACTGAGCATAAATAGCGAAATTTATTGGGTGAGAGAGGAAAGGAAAGTCATAGAGAAAATTTAGTAATGTTAGAGATTCAGAGCATTCAGTTTAGCAGAAATGCAAATATGAAGAGTCAAAATTACAAAACCTAAAAATTTCATAATCAAAGAGTGCGAAAGATAATAAGAAGCCAACATGAAATTAGTAAAAGTTATACTTAGAATAGCTAAAGTAGCTAATTAAAAGCTAAAATGATTAGTAATAATTATAATAATAAGGTAGAAGGTATTAATAATAATTAATATAAGAATCAAATAGAGTAAAAGTAACAAGCCGAAATCTCATAAACTTAATAACTCACCAAACAAGAATCAATGAATACTTAATTTTATAACATAAGTTAGGGAGCTTCTGGTTCTATCTAAATTCATAACGGGCAATCTCATCATTACACTGGTATGATGGGAGTTGGTGGAGGTGGAATTATATGTTAGCAACCTGTGCAATACCCTCATATCTAGCAAGCACCGATAGACTATTTAAATCTTTTCAAATATGGCTTGAGAGTGATAACAGAGATGATATAGTCAAGATTTAAGAACTCACTAATTTTGCCAAATTATGCCATATAAAATTCTCCTAGCGAATTGTTGATGCTATTATCGAAAGAATATTCAATGTAAGTAACTCTCAGCTATAATTATTGAATTGAATCCTAATTTTGTATTTATACCTTGCTTAAAACTTAACAATATTTATAGTCTCAGAATCGATTGGTATACATCTATATGTACTTTTTAATATGAAGAAATAAAATTATTTATGAAAATGTTAGATAGTATATTGAAAAACTTGTAAGGCGACTATATCAGATTTTTCGAAGAAAGGATTAGAGAAATATTTGAGAGGACCTTCACGCAAAGTACTAGCATGGAGGAGAAGAGAGCTCTTTTGAAAATGTTAAAATCATGGGACATATTTTTCTCTTATACGGTCCTAGAAAACATATCTTAGGTGTGTTAGCTTCATGAATATGCAAGTTTAATAGCTAATTTGCATTCAGAATAAGCAGGAAAGCCACTGTATATATTGAAATAGCATTAATTATCATAAAAAACAAATAATTAATATAATTATATAAAATCGCTTGTTGACTAACGAAGATAAAATGTAGGTGATAAGACTTAAGAAAGAGTCTGAACCTAAGGATTTGCCATTGGAAGTCTATAAAAGCAGTTTATACTATTCTGGAAGTGACACCAATCTATAGAAATAAAAGCAAGAAATTTTAGAAATATTGAAGGCAAAAAATAAAATTCAAATCGGTAAATAAAATAAAATTCAATAATAAAGAAACACAACTAAAGAAGTTATAAAAACCCCTACTTAATTAAGTTTCTAATAAATTTTAAGTTAAGTTGAAAAATCATATATTTCAAAGGTCTCTTAATATTAAATTTTACCCAAAGATTCGTTGTAAATGATTTGAAATTTCCACAGATAGTTATTGATGCAAAAGAATTGCATCTAGTTAATTTAAATTCAGATCTTGATCTGAAAAAATGACACCAATCTACTCACCAATTTGACTTTTGGTAAAAACCTTGGCCAAGGAGGTTCCAACGTTAAAATTCAAAATTATACTACTGGATAAACATTTCGAAGTTCAGGGATTGGACCCTAGACTTCCTAATATGGAATGATGGGAGCCCAATAAAATTTACAACAGAATCCTTAGATGCATGGATCTAATATTTTCCCCTAAAAATTATATACAAGCCTTTTTTCTTAAAAACCCTTGATTAATCTAAGACTGTAAATAAGGGTAAATATAGAAGAAAATGAATAAAGTACAGATAAATATACTTACTAGTGGTTTATTGAGGAGCCTTTGTTATCTTGTTGAATAAAATATTTAGAAATGTCCAAAAATTGATTTTAATTGGTAGAGATGGTTTTTGTTTTAAAGTTTAATGATCCTACTAATGTTTTTAATATTGCTGGAATCAATTTTAATTTCTGATCAGATAATATTCTTTAATCAATATATTATTCTGATTATTTTTATTTTAGCAATTAAACTTGATCTGTTTATTCTTAACGCCTTATTTCCAGTCTTAAATGAATCAAGGGGTTTATAATAGTTATCCACCTGCGTCAAAACAACCGGGTTTGATTTCAAATGATGCATCTTTGTCGGGAAATTAATCAAGTTTGATGTGTGGTCCAATGTATCAGGGCGGTGATAAAAACACAGGAGTAGGCAAGTTTCAGTCGGCCGTAACCTAAAAATTAGCTCCTTAAAGCCAACCTCCCTCAAACTGGATGAGGTTTTTCATAAACAGTAACTTATGCCTCATCAACTTTCAAGTAATCTTGGATCCTCAAGCAACGTAAATGATCCTCGATAATCTCCAGCTCACTAGAGCGACACATTTTAGCCACAAGCAGTCTCTCAATATTGCTAAAATTATAATATCTAGCAGCAGGCTTTCCCAGGATATGCCTAAGGCTACAATATTTAGAATTAAAACTAATGTTATAAAACTTAGCAACCAGGTTACGGAAGAAATACAAGCTAAACGCAGATGAGTGGAGCTGGTAACTATGGTATGCAGAGAGGAGTTGTAGGATCAAGCGGAATGGGAGGAACAATGATGAGTATTAATAGTACTACCTAATTGTATAATAGAACACATATTGATGATAATTTTACTCTAATAAACAATGTTGACCATACTCAATTTGGTTTCTTGCCCTCTATATTAAAGTCTATCTAAACTTTCAAATTCAACCAATAGCTTTTATTAGGTCAAGATTCGAGATATGCTCAGAATGGAAGTACAAAGCCACCTACATTTGATTAGGTTCACTCTTTAAGAGAGTAAGTTTTTTAAAATTTTAAGTATTAATTTATTTATAGGCTTAATTTTATGGTAATCAAGGAAACTTATGAAGGTGTAAAGTTGAAATGTGCTGTTTGTGGCATGAGATTTATCAGAAATTAGATTTTCAAGAAGTATTTAGACATGCTTTTTACCAAAAACAAAGAATTTAAAAGCAGAGGCAACATAGCTGTTTCAAGACCACAGTTCATGAATGATAAGGAATTTGTTCAGCCAAAATCCCAACTTCAAAACTTAAAATCAGGCTGTTAGTAAGGTAATTTGGCTTAGAAAAACTTAGAAGAGATGGTACCCTATACAAATAGAGATGTAAGATTTATTCATTCTTAAAATTTATTAATTGTAGACTTCCTGCTATATTTGAAAGGAGAACTTTGATGTTACTTTCGATGATTAAGAAAACCTGTCAGCCAAAAAAATTTGAACAAATGTGAAAGATCCTCAAACAGGCCTACCTAAGAAGGAAGTAATTATAGTGCACACAGATTGCATAAAGCAAATTGAAATGGACAGAGATCTCTAAAAATCATAATAAGATGCTACTTAATCAAATGGTGAAACGATTAAAAAAGGTAATGAGGTATTGGAACACTCAATTTACAAGTTATTAAATACCTTACAAAATCAAAGTTATCAAGATCCAACAACCATTAAATTTGAAAATGTTAAAAGAAAAAATTGAAACTGAGAAATTATCAGCTATATAATACGAACAAAACGATCAGAGAATCGATTAAGAGGATCTTGAAAAAAATTAGAGGGATGTAGAATTGCAAAAGGCAATTTTTAGGAGTCAAGTTTCAACAAGAATGAATGAATCAAAAGACAACAAAAAATATACAGTTATAAGAAATATGCTCAACAAGGCACATATGACTAATTAATATATAACCAAAATACATAAAAATTAATTATAATGTCAAAACTATATTTAATATAAGATATATCAACAAAAAACTTATCATAAGTCTTCTTTCTTCAATATTCTTTTTTAAAAAATTTAAATCAAAATAGAATTCTTCTTAAATTTATAAATAGTCTAATCATAAAATAAATGTAAAATATGTAGAAATTAAATTAATTCGCAAATTGTTTTCAAGTTTAAGAAGTATGAATACTATGTTATTTCTTCTTGAAAACTGCATTAATTTGCATTAAAATCTATCTCAAACAATTAGATTCTGATAAACTGCAACAAATATATAATTTAGTTTTAATATTTTTGCATATATCAAAATCTTGGAAGGTTTAGCATGTGGCTTTTGTAAAACAAAATTTCTTAAATATGTTTTTGAAGATCGGGATCGACTTGGAAATCTACCTTCACCATAGCTTTCTTCCAATCTTACTTTCTCCAGTAGCCGGACTTTAATTGATTTCTCATAATTTTACCTTGATTATTGGCAGTATTAACTGTCTGCACATTCAAGCTGTACACTTTCATCAGATATTAACTAAATATTGTTATTAAGAAAAAAAATTGATTTTTTAATTAGACCTTAACCAATTAATTAAAAGCCCAATCCTTATTTTATGTCTTAGGGGATCTCATTAGCATCACCTTGTGATTAATAAAGTCAATCTCTGTGGGTGGTTTTTTAAAGTTTGATGTGATAGTCGGCTTATAACATTTAGGGTTCATGTAAACTTGTAAAAAATATTATAAATAAGGGTACAATAAAAAATATTTAAGGCTTAATCAAATTATATTAATAACATATATTAATTTTATTGATTGATAGTTTAACTTTTCCCATTCAAGCCTTTAATTATAGTTTTCCTTGAGTTTTATCAATTTTATGATGGAGCAGTAGTTTAAGGGACTTCAAGTTTCCCTACCTTGGGATTCGATAGATAGCGTAAAACAAAACGAAATATTTAATTAAATTAGAGGAAAAAATTTAATCATTAAACTATTAATGTATTTCAGCTAATGTTTACCTTTTTTGAATTATACAAATTGAAGAATAATTAGTTGGGAAGGAAACCTATTCTATTCATTTTTTATAAATTACTTTATTATTATACAGCTATAATAATTATTATATTTCTAATTCTTAATTTAAGATGTATTTTTTAAGTTTATTGAGAAAAAAAATAGTAAATTCTATACTTATACAGAAAATATTTTTGATTATTAAATCTGAAATTTGAATAATTATGCAAACTCCCTTAATTAAAGCATTTAAGTAAGTCATTCGGAGAACAGAGGTCTGATAAATAATTATAATTAGGGATTTTAAATTTATTGAAATTAAATCCCATTCTTTTATTTTTGATTAATTTATGTGACTTAAAAATTGACAAGACGCAATTTTATGTAAAGCAATTCAAAAACTTATAGGTATAGTGCTAAAAATAAATGCCAATCTAAAACTAAGATCCCAATACAAATCAATTAATATTAAGAGATTCCTCAAGCTTAGTGTACAGAGACTTAAATGATAAATTCAGAGTTACAGACAAGAGAGACCTTATTCAGTATGCAACTTTTTACTACAAGAGACTTTCTATGCTGAAAGATCTAGTGACAAAACGATCTCATGAACTATGGCATAAAAATGAGGTATATCAAAATAATGGAACTGGATTATGTTACCTGTAAAATATTTTGGATATTTAGCCCTAAATGACTACAGTGTTGATTGGTACACTTTTTAAGGAAATGCCATTGAAGCCTTGAATTCTAATTAATCTTGTAGGAGTGATAAGTGACGATAGAAGTGTGAATAGATACTGCAGCCAGAAGATTATATTGTCCTAGAAGACTCCTCTGGGAGAATTAAAATTAAAAAGTAAAGAAAGATTAATCCTGATGAGTATGTAACGGGCGCTGTTGTCGGATTTTCGGGACAGGTTCATAAAAATGGAAACTTTGAAGTTTATGACTTTTGCTTTGTAGGATTAGATTTGATTTGGAGTAGCCTCTAAATTCAGCATAAAAGTGGATAAAAATTAAGCTGTGCTCTAAGAGTTAATAAAAAATTTAAATAAAAATAAAAATGAAGGAAAAAACTTTTTGCTTTTGTTTCAGGATTAGAATTTGGTTCAGTTAATAACAAGTAAACCATATATTAACTTCTTTAATTTTTGAGAGGGAATTTTGGAACTTAATAAGAACAAAAGCTTTTAAAATCCCTTAAAAGATTGATAGTTTTTGAAATTCAATTTAAGAAGTAGAAGATCAAGATCTAGTGAATCGAGGATCATTTAGAACATAAAAAATAAATTATAACGTTTACACTGAACTTTTTGAAGGGACAGATCAGTTCGAAGAATTCCTTAACCAAGCAGCTTAGTTTATATATATATATATATATATATTGATGTTATGTCATGGGAGAACGATTTTTACAGCTCTTTTATGCCATAATAATAGCTTCACTATTTTTTATTCGTTAGACTAAATAAACAACGATATAATGTTACTTAAGTACCAAATCCTAATCAATTTGAGTTGAATAGCTTACGATTATTAGGTATATCTGGCTAAAATATAAATGACATTGTAATTTAAGAGATACCTCTTGTATACTTTTGTGGTAATTAAGAATCCTACGCTGAAGAAACTATAATAGAAGGTATAGTTCAAGTTAGCTTTAAGAATGTGAAATTGTTAGAGATCAAGAAACTAAGCCAAGAAAAAGTTCGAAATAGCGTTAACTATATTAAGATGATATGGAAGTTGAATTGGACGAGCTATCTAAAAATAATGATTAAATCTAAAATCCCATTTATTAGATAGAATCTGCAAAAAAAAGAAAACAAAGTTGTGAAAGTAATTTGTATACCTAGGTTCAGAGAGAGTGGGATGCTGATTCTCTTAGATTAAGAAACATTAAAAAGTTATGCTTATGAATTCATTAATGAAAAAGTTGAAAAAAAGAAGTATGTAAACTCAAGCTATAACAAAAATAATGATAATGCAATAAGAGACGATTTATGATATTTAAAATTTACTTAAATCTTAATTAATTGGTAATTTATACATAAACATAAAAATTGAATATTTATATCGACAAATGCTTAAATAGGGTTTTAAATTCTGATTTTATAATTTAATTTATTAAAAATACCGCGATGCATATTTAAAATATTGTACTAACGAAAATCTAAAACAAACTCAGAATTTACTGTTCATTAAGATATGGTAATGAAGGAACTCATCTACTACAAAGAGGAGCTTGATATATTTGGGGTGAATCCCCAAGATTAAAAAATTATAAAAAATAAGATGATTGTATTAATCTTATTAATAAAATAGACTACATATTATTTATATACTTATTAATCATGACTAAAGTCATTTATAATAAAATTGTGAAATATTCATTTACTTAATTTGGAAAAGATTATAGTCTTGTTTTTTGGGTAATACTCTCTAATGAATTAAAAAAATTAAATTAATGCATAATTATATGTCTATCCTTATTTAACTATATATTTGTAAATTAATTTTAAAGAATAATTTAATTTTAAGACTATAATCATATTTAAGGACTAGCAAATACATATATAAACAAACCTATTTTTATATATGCGCGGAATTTTATCCGCGCTAATTATATATATAACTTTTGGGATTTAATTATATTTATCAATATAAGATTTATTAAGCGCGGATATCTCTCTTAATAATACAAGGAGTAAATCATAAATTAG